>JAOVYX010001931.1:0-12213 GCA_035668315.1 Drosera spatulata | reverse complement strand
TCACTTCGGGTCTTCGACATTCGAGTTAGAGGTTAGAGTCTCGGATTGTGCTATTGTTCTCGTTCTGGGGGTTTGAGATCATTTTGGCCTTAGACTTTCGAGTTGAAGGTTAGTACTCGAGTAGAGTTTTTACCCCTGGTACATAGGGGTTTGAGGCGTACTTTGTGTCTCTTACCTCCAAGTTAGAGGTTAGAGCCTTGGATTGAGGCTTCGTTCCGGTAGGGGTTTGAGGCGACTTCGGTTTTTAACCTCTGAGTTAAAGTTTAGTGTTTGAGGTGAGAGAGGGGGGAGAGGGGGGTGTTTGAGGCCTTCTTCGGGCCTTTGACCTTCGTGTTGGAGGTTAGAGTCCGAGTTAAGACATTATTCTCGGTCTAGGGGTTTGAGGTCATATTGAATAATGGTTAATATCTCGTGTAGAGGTTTCTCCCCCGATATAGGGCTTTGAGGTCCACTTCGGTGTCTAGGGGGAGTGAGGTCTACTTTGGGTATTTGACCTATGGGTTAGAGGTGAGTACCTCGAGTAGAGGTTTTGTCTCTGGTATGGGGATTTGTGGTCCACAAAGACTTCGAGCAGATGTCTCATAGATATAAGCACAAAAGCCTTTATTTAATCTCTTAATTTAGAAATGAATCGCAAACAAATAGTCTTAAAATATGAAACAACAAAGAACTTTCTAAGTTCTATAACATCTCTGTAAAAGATCATATCATAATGTAAAATTACGTGATGACCTGATCTTGGGATCGTTCAAGTACGTAAGTAGTCGTTACGCGGTTCGATCTTTTTAATATTTTTCTCTTTTGTTTAACAAGATTGAGAGATGAAAAATAGAATATTTTTTTTCTATGCTTATTTCCCATACCTCACTATCAAACTTTCCAATATACTTTAGATTCCAACCCCTTTTCAACTTCCTAAGTTCTAAAAAATTTCATTAGTTGACTTTATCATAATCCAGAACTACGTAATGACCTGATCTTGGAATCCTCCAAGTACGTAGGCAGCCGTTAAGCGGTTCGGTCTCTTTAATTTGAAAAAAAAAATAGTTTATTTTTTAATATTCTAACATTGCAACTCATTTTTGATACCTCACTATCAAACTTCCCAAGTTCTCTATTTCTTTCCCATACCTTCCCATTAAACTTCCTAATGTTCTTACATTCCAACTTCTTTCCAACTTCCTATCTTCTATGAAACCTCATTAAAAAATCCTACCATAATCGAGAACTATGTAATGACTTGATCTTGGGATCCTCCTAAGTACGTAGGCGACTGTTAAGCGGTTTGATCTTTTTAATATTTTTTTTCCTTTTGTTTGGAAAGATTGATGGGTGAAAAATAGTTATTTTTATAAAATCTTGTCTGAAAAGAAGTTCTCTTTGATCCGTATGAATTAATATTCTTGCATTCCAACTCATTTCCCTTAGAGAAGACAGGTTCCCTCTTATCGTAATTCCTAATACAATATGGAGATATGTTGTCTTTAATTAATCAGGTTGTCTTTAACCCAACATGGAGACAGAGGCGTATGAAAATTACGCGTGGCTTGCTTATTGTTGGAGAAATTCATTAAGATCAATCAAATTTGGCAACCATAATTAAAACATGGTATGATCTAGTTTCACTCCAACAAAGGAATTAGTCAAGTTCCCTCTTACCCTAATTCCTAATCCAATATGAAGATATGTTGTCTTTAATTAATCAGGTTGTCTTTAACCCAATATGAAGACAGGGGTGTATGAAAATTACGCTTGACTTGCTTATTGTTGGAGAAACTCATTAAGATCAATCAAAATTGACAACCAGAATTAAAACATGGTATGATCTAGTTTCACTCCAACAAAGGAATTAGTCAAGCCAATCTAACAAACAAAAGCCTTTATGCCAACAAAGCAAAATTGGTTTGTCCTGAGAACTCATGCAGGAGCACTGATGAAGAGATATGGAAGAGCTCCCACTTTTGTGCTGAAGCAAGCTACTACTAAAAAGCCTAAGCAATCTGTTGTTGAATGTGTGCTCAGGTATTATCACATTCATGCTTTTTCGCTTATGTAGTTATACTTTCTTCGTCCCAGATAAATTGCGATATGTTGACTTGACACGATTATTAATAAAAATATTGACTTTATGATGTTTTATATTTATACCCGTGTGAGTAAAAAGAGAAAATTGTGAGTGGGTGGAGAGAGCAAAAGTAATGATGTAATATAAAATAAGGATATTTTAGATATTTGGACCATCAAAACATGTCATTTTAGAAAGTGTTGTAATTTATGTAGGACATCCATTTTGAGTAATGTGTCGTAATTTATCTGGGATGGAGGAAGTATAAGTTTTCTTGCTTATTGTAGAATTTCTGATGCATATGTGATTTGCAGTGAGTTTGCGCTTTCTATCCATTCCATGTGTATCTGTATTTTTCCTCTCCTGTGGTTGATCAAGTTCAATGTATGTGTATTTAGAATTGTGTTACTGATTAAGTTATTGTTAGATATCTTTTCTGTATTTTTTTTTGCATGTATAACTGTTGGTTCAAATAATTATCTTGTTTAGTCATGTCATGGGCCTGATGAGATGATATTCTTTTTCTTGTTGTGTCCGATAAGGGCAAATTAATAATGCTGTTTTCACTTTAATAGGGGCAAAAAAAAAAGTTGCAGATGATATCTGCATTTGTCTTGAACACTTAATGCTTTGTATTTGTTGAGGTGGTAAAGCTGTTTGATATAAGCGGGATCACTTATTGAGTTGACATCAACTGATAGTTGCATAGTGGGAGACGAATTCTGTTTTGGCTACTGGATGATACTTGGATTCGCTTTCAAGATACGTATAGTTCCACTCTATGGCATAGTTCGTGATTGTTTGCTTTGCCTCATATTTGATGGTTCATCAGCATAATCTACTTCGATTTCCTGTGATTTAGGTGAAATGCATTATAACAATGTGAAATTAGAGGTACTAAAATCAATTGGGTTGATTGATGTAGAAGATTGACATGAGAAGCCTTTCTTTTTCTTTTTTTGAAAGATTGACTTGAGAAGTTTCTGGGGTTGTACTGATCTGATGAATTAGTCAATTTTGCTTCAGGCATGCAGACAGTGAGGTGATGTTTGTTGCAGTTAGCTGATGCAAGTTCTAAAAGTTAAAGAATCTGACGTGGTTGTTTACTCGCTGGGAGGAAAAAAGAGTGAAGTCACCAGAAAAGCATGAGAAATTTTTTGCCCTAAAGTCCGTCTCAGGTTCGTTCCCATGCTTCTCTCAGACAATTTCAGGCTTTAGCATTTAGACGCTTTCATTTCTTGAATACTTAAATGCTTTCATTTCTTGAATATTTTCTTTTGGTTTCTCAGTCTTCTGGATAAGGTGATTCTTGAAGCTTGTGACATTCTTCTAGTTCCTTTAATTTTCGTATTGCTTTTGATTTGAACTCTTCTGGAGTTTTGTTCACTGCTAGAACTATGTCATCCTTGTCTCACTGACGCAGGATGGAAACAATTAGCAGGTTACTCGTTCTCGTACGAGCTCATGCGTGCCCCAATCCACGAGCTATAATTATTAAAACCACAAGGAATCCTCGAGAAGAACTCCAATAAAAGCTTTCTAATGAATTGAAAAATAAGGAACTGTCCGTCCCCTTACAACCTACCACCTTTTAGAGATAAAACTAAGAACAAAAATTAAACAACAAAATGCAAAGTAACTGTTCTGAAAACTAGAAAATGAAAACCTGCAATCTTGGAGTCGGCCCATGCTTCCAGGAAAATAGGAACATAAATTAGCAACTGAAACATGTGTGCATTTGTTATTCCAAAAAATGTGCTTTTATTAAATAAAACAATGTATTTTTATAAATAAAATAGTGTGTCGTTGTAAATGAAACAGTGTGCTTTTGTAAATGAAACAGTATGTCTTTATTAAATAAAATAGGGTGTCTTTGTTAAATGAAATAGGATGTCTTTGTTAAATGAAACAGTGTGTCTTTGTAAAATGAAACTGTGTGTCTTTATAAATAAAATAGTACGTCTTTTTTGTTCAGACACTCTATTTCATTTTTGTTAAGGCACATTGTTTTATTTTGTTCAGACGCATTATTTTGATTTTATTCAACCGCACTGTTTCATTTTATTCTGAGACATTGTTTTGATTTTGTTCAGGCGCATTGCTTTGATTTTATCTAGGCGCATTGTTTCATTTTGTTCAAGTATACTGTTTTGATTTTGTTCAAACGCACTGTTTAAGATTCTGACAAAGATTTCCGTTGACATTGTCGGATTCCGATGAATATTCAGACGAAGTTTTCGGATATCAACGAATAATCGGGTGATGTTTCCGACGAAGATTTCTACGACGTCGTCGGATTCCGACTACGTCGTCGAATTCTTGGGGTGAATGTAGGGGTTGGGAAGAAAGTGAGGATAGGATAAAAGATTAGATGGGATTGATGAATTATAATTTTTTGGAATTATTTTTCCTCGTTTTTTGTGTTTGGAATTTTTTTTTTCACAAAAATATAATTTTTGGTAAATCTCCCAACTTGTTTTCCATTTATATATAAATTAGAATGTTTTTTTTTTTTGTTCGTTCCCGAATAATTGTAATGTTGTCTGACGGAGAAACTTTATATATTATACAACACACACTTTGTTTTTTTTTTTTTGAAATGTTTATATGCTGCACACACTTATTAGTATGTGAATATGTTTAAAAACATGCACTCAAATGTATGAGGATTTAAAGTATAGTGAATAATTTTTACAAGTGATGACGAAGATAACGAGGTGAGGTTTAAGGGTTAGGATCGCCTCCTGTTAAAATCCAACATTGGAATAGGAGGAGAATGCCTTCTTGGATAAATTCTTTTTTTTTAATGGAAAAGGGATCGTATAAGTTAAAATCGATTCACTCTCTTACAGAAGTCTTAAAAAAGGTTTTTTTTCTTCCTTATAATTTTTGCTTTCTCTTTATGTAACAAGTGTTGAAACCTCACCTTTTCAGATGTTTAATCATATCAAGGAGATTAATGCTACTCAAAAAATAGGATAACGTGTACTCTTAGTTAGTTTCTCATTGTCTAGTAGTAGGTTTCTCATTTGTACTAACCCTAGCTTGTAGATTTATTAATTACCAAAGGTTCCCTCATTTGCAATCAAGATTCAAAGGTGCAGATCCATTTTATGTAAGCTCAAACTCATATTTATCTCATCTTTCATATAATTTGTAGTTAGAGTTATCAAGATAGCTATAATGATGGTTAATATTGTGGTCTGGTTCTGGAACAACCAGCATATGAGTTGTGGGGGTTGATTTTTAATCAATGGACAAACTACAACGATTGATTTTGGAAACACATTGAACTGATTTTAAAGACATAAATCATTATTTTTGAACTTTATATTTTTTTACAAATCTTAAAACTAATCACGTATAATTACTCAACGAACCAGTCTATTATGTTGAAAGAATCTTTTGCTACAACTATGATAACTTATTTAAAATCAACCCCGTTTCCGATATATATACCTTGTTGACGTGGTTTCATATATGCTCTTTGCCTAACTACCAAAGCAAGAACATAGGGACTAGAAAGAAAAAACTGTCGTTAAAAGTTCTTATAACTATTTGAGCCCCACAAGAAGAATCAAGTACCCGCGCTGCGTTGAAAGAGATCGATCGATCGATCACAGTTTTATATTACATCCTACACCTTGGAGATTGATTTTCAATCTGTACAGGTAGTCACGAAGGCGAAATGAAGTATGTCATCGAGGTTGAACCGGCAAGGCCGGCCAAGAATGGCCGGCCTGAGATGGGATCTGCTTATAGGAGTGTTTACGCAAAGGAAGGGTTCGCGGAGCTTCCTCCAGGGATCAATACTTGCTGGGACGTCTTCTGGTGAGTTTAGTCCTGGCTAGTCTGTTATTTGTTTTTGTAAGGATTGTGATTTGTGTTCTCTATCTTATTCTGGCTAGATTCTGTTTGTTCTGTAAATCTCATCAAGTCCATATCCTAACAAGCTGTGTTTTTTGATTTGTTATATGTGACAAGTAAGACAATTACTCAGCAATAACTCCTAAATCGTTGACAACAATACTAGAATTCAGTAAAACCAGAATTCCTTGGACTTCTTTTTTTTCAAACGTTGCTGGTTCAGTAAGGAAGTATATTCAATATATATGTCAAACCTGTAATTTCATAAGATCTAGTGACTTTAAAGGAAAATAATGACACCATGCATGAATAAGCTCAGTGATCATCTCTTGCTTTCCTTTTCTTTGTCCTGTCGCAGCACTGCGGTGAACACATATCCTGATAACCCTATGCTCGGCCATCTGGAAAATGTTGATGGAAAGGTATTCAAAATTGTTAATAGAGGTTGCAATGAGAAATACGACTATGTACTGTTGTTTGAATCGATAGAGGCTAGATTACTGCATTTCTTCTCTTCATTACCTGCAGGCTGGTGGATACGTTTGGCTGAGCTACAAGGAAGTGTATGACAAGGTTGTCAAGCTCGGGAACGCGATACGCAGTTGCGGTGTTGAAAAGGTAACTAATCTTTCTTTCGCTTAGTACAATATGATATGAAATCCATTGGACGTTGTTTCGTCTCCAAATTGTGTCCGACAGCTATCACAATGACACTATACTATGCTGAAGCTAAACAAACGAAATGGATATTAGTTCATTTTGAGGATGGTTACATATATGCAAAAACAAAAGTCCTAATGTCAAGAATCACACAACATATCCTAAGACGGAAGGTCACTGTTGGAATAACGTATATATCGATGATCTAACTAAGGGAGTTCGAATACTCACATTGATTAGGTAATTATGAACTCTAAGCGAAAGTTTTGATGTCGTCTCACGAGCGGATCTCGTTTGATGATGTGCGCCAAAGTATAACCCAGTAATACGTACAGATTCCACACCTTAAATACTACGGATAAGTCAACGAGTAGAGAGAGCTCCATAACTTTATCTGAATATGTGTGATTGATGCATCTTAGAGGCCAATCCTATGGCCTATATTTATAGAGCTAGGAAATGTGCAAGAAAATATATTTTTTGAGTAGTTAATTTATCCGATAAGTTAAGATATTCCTAAAATATCTAAAATAGATCTAAAATAATAAAATAATATAAATGCATGGGCCCAATGTCACATATAATTTTTTATATTAATTTAACTTACATCTTTCACTCACACGCACATAGCATTTATGTCAATCGATCAGCATAAACTCATTTGAGCTTAAATCTCAACTTTTGCGCTCAATCCTCATTTTTGGAAATAAGACATGCGATCAGAACAAGAAATCTAGATTGGAGCTAATATGACTACAAACCCCCAATCAAGACGAGATATATTGCATCACATAAGAAACTAGGAACTCGTCTTCACCCCAATCTGCCACTGTCGCGTCAACAACTGACCCACTATGTCCCTCATGAGCTTCATGCTCAAAGCATGGTCCAAATCCTTACCTGCGAGATTGCGCTCTTTTAATAAGCACCGAGCAAAACAATCTCTGCATGCAACGAATAGGTAACAGAAAACTTGCATCTTGGAAACACAATCAATTCACTTCGCTTACCGCTATATTCCCAAAAGCACCCCAATCCGACCCGTACTTATATATGGTGGTCATAGGGAATATAATTAAAAAATAAACATCGAAAACTCTGTTTCATATCGTGCGTTCCAATGCAGAAGGATGGAAAAACGCATAGATCTCACTGAAAGATGGGATTAAAGACATCCATTAATCCTCCATACGCTAAATGCCGTAAGCACATCTAGATATAAGCAGACGTTATGGTGGAGTCTCGAGCACATCATATCCCAGTGAGTGCTTCAAGTACATGTCCTAGATAAAATCCAACTCTACACCATACGGACCTAGGACCAACCGTTCCCCGAACGATCATCCCTCGACTGCAACTGTATGATCACCCTCAACAGCGGTTCTCATCATGAACGTCGAATCCGGCTAATCAATAAGACATATGTGGACTTGAAACGAAGTACCCATGTTCGGTTGATAGACCTCATCCTTACCCAGCCAGGGCGACCAAATCACAGCCATTTGATCCTAGATCATTCTAATATATAACCCTTGTCTCAATGGAACAATCGATCTCAACCTTGGTCGCTGCTCATCAGCGCCAAAGGAAGGTTGCTTAGTGAGAAAGCCAACCTATCGCCTTACGACACGTCTTTATATATATGCCAAGCGAATAATAATATCAAAAAAATTCAAATGAATTTTGAAACAAAAAATACATTAATTATTAAATGTCTCTAATGTCAAAAAGAAGAAAATACATATCAAAAGAATATGACTCAGGCCTACGAAGCTCCAAGTTCCGCACATGTTGTGCAAACGAAGCCCTAACAACTGGCTTGATAAGCGGGTTAACGATCATATCGCTAGTAGCTAACTACTCTAATGTACTCTCCTTTTTCTGCTCTACTAAATCTCTGATGAAATGATATCTTGTCTCAATATGTTTCGTCTTGTCATGATACCTTTGGTTTTCAACATATTACAAGGGTGGCATGCTGTCACTATGCAATGTAACCATAAGTTTGAAGCTCTTTGTGCTTAACAAACTCTCAAAGAACCTTCTCAATCAAACAACCTCTTGCGCGGCTGCATTGCAAGCAATGTACTCGGCCTCCATGGTGGATAGAATAACACAAGTCTGCTTCTTACTGCTACAAGATACAACTCCACCATTCAATATAAACACATAGGCTGACGTGGATTTACGCTCATTTGGGTTGACGATCAATCAGCGTCAGCATATCCTCGTAGGTGAAGCTCTCCTCCTTGAAAGCATAGCAAATAATCGATAGTGTCCTACAAATATATAAAAATATGCTTCACTTCTTTCCAATGCTCGAGACTGGGATCGCTCTGAAAACGACTCACCAAACTTATCGCGAAGCATATATTGGGTCTAGTACACACCATAGTATACATCAAACTCCCGACTGCACTAGCGTAAAGAATGAAAGACATCTTATATCTTTTTGCATCAGACTGGGGACAATGGTAATGGGAGAGTGTAGCACTCTTGTCACATAGCGTGTCAGTGGGTTTGGCTTGATACATGTTAAAACGCTACAAGACCTTCTCAATATAAGTTTGTTGACTCATCCCAAGAAGCCGTTTTGATCGATCACGAATGATCTTTATCCCAAGGATAAAATGAGCCTCACCCATGTCCTTCATCTCAAATAGAGAGGACAACCACTGGTGAGTGGTGACAATGCTATCCTTATCCTTTTCGACGATCAATATGCCATCGACATAGAGCGAGAGTATGAGCAAACTCCCATTGGAGCGCTTCACATACACATAATGGTCCTCTTCCACGATTATAAACTTTTCCTCAAGCATAGCTCGATGGAAGCGAAGATACCATTGTCTATAAAACTGCTTAAGTCCATAAATAAAACGCCGTAAGCGACAAACTTTGTTGCGCCGGCTCCCATTGGCCTCGAAACCCGAAGACTGAGCCATATAGATCTCCTCCTCAAGTTTCCCATTAGGAAATGTAGTTTTCATATCTATCTGGTATAATTGCAGATCTAGATGTGCTACTATCGCCAGAACAAGACGCGCAGAGTTTATATGTATTATAGAAGAATATGTCTCATCATAATCAACACCTTCCTATTACCCTTTGTCACGAGGCGTGCCTTGTGCTTGTCGATCATCCCATCAAGCTTGCGCTTAATCTTGAAAACTCATTTGTTTCCAATCGCAGAGCGCCTAACCGAAAGATCAACTAACTCTCATACCTGATTCTTTTTCATGGAATCTAACTCATCCTCCATAGAAACTTTCCACTTAAATACATTAGGCAATATGAGAGCCTCACGAACATTTCATGGCTCATCACGATACTAACTCAGCGATATAAGTCTCATCGTCAAACCTCTTAGGTGGAACAACCTTTCGCTTAGTTTTTTGTGAAGAAGGATTAGAAGGCTCAATTTTCATATATGTAGAAGTTTATAAGTTCCCACTGAAAATAGGTTCCACAGTACTTCTACTAGGAGCAACATCAATAAGAGTGTTCCCACTCGGTACAGCATATTCACTACGATCATTGACGATATTAGGAGCTAATTCCCTATCTTCGTCGATCGATCCAGTAGTGGCATCTTCAATATCTAATTCATAGAGTTGAACATCATTCTTCACTTTGCATTTGCAAGGTTATTCATCCTCAAAGAATGTCGCATCGTGCGTCTCAATCTCAATCAGTGTATCATCTGATTGTTCGCATAACATCACATATCCCTTCGAGTGCTCGGGATACTTGATAAATATCCCTTAACGGTTTCTTGGGTTCAGCTTTGAAACTTGAGATGAAGGAATACGCCCAAATCCTATAGACTCCCATGGTCGCATATGGTCTAGACTAGATCTAAGTCCAGTCCACCTTGCTCGGCACACGGTTTAGTATGTAGGTAGCAGTCAACAATGCATCACCCCAAAAGGATAAGGGAAGATTCGGTTACGCCAACATACTCCTTACCATGTCTAGCAATGTACGATTCCTTCGCTCATCAACACCATTTTGTTACGGCATATGAGGAGCCATTAATTGCTTACGGATCCCTTTTTCTCACAAAGCAGTCTAAATTGCTCGGACAGGTATTTGGGTCCGTAATCAGTCCTAAAAACCTTCACAGTTCTACTGAGCTGATTTTCAACCTCCTTTAAGTAGCATTGAAAACATCTCAAGGCTTCTCACTTATGAGCAACCAAATAGACATGACAATATCGTGAATAGTCATCTATAAATGTGATGAAATAATATGATTCATTATGAGCACGAGTATTGAAAGGACCGTATAATCTAAGTGAATAGGCTCTGGAGGGTTATCGACTCGCAATCCCTTCCCAGATGGTTTGTGCATTGCTTTTTCAATCAAGCAAGACTAGCATGTGTGAAGATCGACTGTGGTGAGCGGCCCCACTAGGCCTCGTCTAGTCAACGTAGTCATCCTTTCTTGTCCAATATGACCTAAACTAGCATGCCAATTCAAAGAAGATTTAGGACTGGAAACCGTACAAGCAACATCACCGACATCAAGAACATAAAAACCATCCATTAAATGAGCTTTACTAAAGACATGTCCATCCAAAGTTATATCCATAGAGTTCGAATATATAACAAAACGAAGACCAATAGAAGCTAATGTTTGAATTAAAACGAGATTTCTCCTAAGACCCGATGCATGCAAGACATTCTCTAAAAGTAATGTTCGTTGAGTACTAAGCTTCAATTGATAGGAGCCGATGCTCAGAACACTCTCTACCGTGCTATTACCCATAAATAAAGAATGATTGCCCTTTGAAATATTTTGATATATCGTGAACTCTCCATGATCTCGTGCTACGTGTTACGTTGTTACTGAATCCAAAACCCCGTATGGATTAGAAGTCACACACAGTGAATATATAGTCATATTAACACATGAAATTATGTTTCAGAATATTAGCAACTGAAACATGTTTTGCATCACCCAATCTCTGCCATAAAATTTTGGTTGGGGCTTATGACATATGTGTATCTATTAATAAATAAACGATTGAAATTAAAACAACACAAATTAAGGGTTGATATTAGAATACTATCTTTCAATCTTAACCATTCATTTTTCACCGTTTAATCTCAACTATTCATTTTTTTACTAGACACACCTATGTTATGACACATATTCCCTTTTCCCTTTTGTTTACTTCTTTGTCCAAACTAGATCAAAACGTGAGTTGACCAATAAAAAAAACTAAAGCTAAAAAATATAACAAAATCAAAAAAATACACGAGTTCCACATTTTAGTTCCATCGATCATGAAAACCAACCTCCCTAGATTTCTCAACTCCATGAAACCCTAGAATGGTAGTAAGGAAATTGCTCGCATGAATTCTCGCATCTTAATCAATTGGACAATATAGACGATGGAGAGAGAGAGAGAGAGGAACGTGATTTTGAGAGGATATGGATATTAGGGTTTTTTAATTGTTGAGAACGAGAGGGAGGAACTCGATTCGAAAAAGGATTAAGGCTCAATTTTGAGGAGATTTTGAGAATTAGGGTTTCTAATTGTTGAGAGAGAAAGGAACTTGATGGGGTTAGAATGATTTCGGGATGAAAGAATTATGGTGGGATTAAAAAGAAA
>JAOVYX010001930.1:0-12213 GCA_035668315.1 Drosera spatulata | reverse complement strand
GAATAGGTTATTTAAAATTTTCTTATCAGTTTAGTGCAGTCTGGTCTTGACTTATGTGCACTTTGCCTTCTATAAACTGGCGAAAACATTCCCCAGTCAAGACATGAGTTCTTTGAACTTGTCTCTTTTGTGTCCAAGATTGTGAGCTAGCAGTTTTAATATATAAAATTAAATGCAGCAAAGGACACAATAATTTATACTGGTTCAGAAAATCGTCATTAAATGACAAATGAAGGCTTAGTATAGTCTTCCCTTTGTAACCAGTATAGCCAAGCAAAGAGTGAGTTCACTATCTCTTTCTTTGTGGCTTACAAAGACACGTATTACAAGTAAACTACTTGCTAAGGCAAGAACATAGATCATTATACAGATCTTCCTTTTATCTTCAATCATAGCTCTGAGAACCATTGCCAATCACTTTGAGAGAGTTCTTGCTTACCAATGAATCTCAAAATCGTCGTCAACCTTCTCTGAGCATGATCAATCCTCTTTTATAGGGCATAGGGAATTAGAACTCGTGACTGTATTATTCTGACATTAACATCAGTCTGTTTGTCCCCTATGTGAATCCTAAGTGATGTTGATAGGCCACCTCATAATAGTCTTTAACATCGTACTAAGTGTCAAACCTCAAACCTTTGATTGGACAGTTTCCTAATCCTTATCCAATCATTCATTAGCTCTATTGCATCCAGTTTGCCAACCTCCGTAGCAAGCCAGCTCTGCTGCACCCAGTCTGTTGCATTTTTGACTTGGCCTGGATCTAGAGATTTTGATCCTATATCCTGAAGCATTTGTGGTCTTTCGCTATCCATGTTTATCCTAATTGCTTATCTAGAACCCCTTATAGTAGCTTGCATCTACGTGATCCACATTGGCCCTTCAACTGTGATCTGCTGCATACTACCCTAGACTGCAACTTACTAACCTAGTTCTCAGTCTAAGCAACTAACCATGAGCATGTCCTAGTCTAAAGTTTTGTTCATCAATTTCTATACATTTGGAGGGATTTCATATTCCTAACAATATTGAAATCATCTAAGACTAAAGTTTTTCTAATCACTCAATTTATATACATTTAGGGTTTTGGCTCAACAATCTCCCCCTCAATTAATGATAGCAAACTTTATCTAAATAGTATAGAGATCTACACTTTGTTTTATATACATCGAATAAGATGATATGCAAGATTTTGAGACAAGCATTTCAGCTCAGTACTCTATTGTATCTGTTTCTTGGAAGCAATAAGGTTATCACCATCTCTCCCCCTCTTTGTCGTGGGCCATGGAGGCACTACACCTCTTGTTGAAGATGTCTGCATTCAGGATGATGGTCGTAATGTTCCTGTTAAGCCTAATTGTGTTTGACCACTTGTATCTTTCTATAATCTGATTGTTTCCTCCAGGGACTGATTGAAGAAGTCTAGACTGCTCTTGATCCTTTGTTCAATCATCTGCATGGCATCTTGTTCTGAGTGAAGATGAATGACACTTTGATTCAACAATGTGCCAGGTTGCCTTTGAGGAACTAGAGATGAGTAGAATGGACTTCTTAATCTGGTCTGTTGCTTTTGTAGACTCTCCTCTTGTTTACTGTCATTAGCAAAGGGGAATAGAGTGCTACCAATCAGATGTTGGCTGAGTGCTTTGATCTTGGTTTTGATGTCAGTGAGTTTTACAACGGTTTTGGCTTGATTCTTATCCATTGGAATTCTTACTATAGTAATGTCAACAGCCAGAGAGGTTGTCTACAGCTATATATGGTCTTAGAGGCATGCCATCGGCTCTATGATCGTATTGATGAGAGAGGTTGATTGATTTTGCAGTATCTATGTTGTTTGTTGATGCATTCTCCCACAGACTTCTTTACAAGGGATAGGGAAGCATCTATATGGCTATTGTAGATGCATGCTTCATTTGAAGTTTGATTTCATTCAGAGCCTTGGTGAAGTCCGTTGCGATATACTCAAGAATGCATTGGATTTTTCTGATTTGATCTTGAAGAGATTCCGCAATAGAGTTCATATGTTCATTCGCAGTGGAGAAATGCTCAGTTTGTTGCCTTTTGAGCTGAATGACTTTGACAACCATGAGTTGAAGAAGCCTTATGGTTTCATTTACTTTGACACACGCCCCAAGAGTAGCAGTGGCATGCTTGGCTGTCCTTTATTATGGAGTAGGTGAGGAGGGAGGAGATTACTCAAAGTACTCTTGTGCCAGAGACTCTACTACATGAGGCTTCTTGGGATATACAGTATGGCTTTGACCTATTACAACAGAGTCGCTTGGAAGTGATGTAGAAGAGTGAATGAGTAGTGGAGAAAAAGCCACTACGGGGATCATGCTTGCTAGCTCTTCTGCAACAGTTCATGGGCTTTGAAGATCAGGAATCTCATCTAGAATTGGCTCAAGAGGTACTGTTGGCACTTCTTGTGCAGTAGAGTGCACAGAAGGGGAGGTAGAAGCCTCTTAGGTGATCCCTTCTACAAAAACCTCAGACACTTCTGTCTCGACATTCTCCTTTGTCTGGATTAGCAAGGGAGAATCAGAGGGTTGAGGTTCATTTGATCGTGGTGGTGATTTTGTGGTTGTTGTTGGTGGTGAAGAGCGATTTTTTATAGTGGTTTATGGTGGAGATGAAGATTTTGTGGTGGTTGAGGGTGGTGTGGTGTTGAAGTTGGGCTGTAGGGAACACTGTAGAGAGAGGAGGACTCATTGAATATGGCATGGAATGGCCTTTCTACAGTTGTTATGGTGTCCGCAAAGGCAATTCAATGATTTTCTGGAGTAAGCATTGTTGTCTCATCCTCTCTCTGTGGGTGGTTTGCCAAGGTTACCTCTGCAATTAAGTCTATCTCAATTGGCATTTCCTCAGCTTTTTGCAACACCTCCCCCTGAGTTGCTACAAGAATGGTAGAAAGGTCTTGTACAGAGGACTCTGTAGCAACTATGTCAATGAGTTCGTCGCCTGAGCTATCCTGTTCTGCTGTAGAAGGGAAAGGGTCTTTGCCACCATTACATCATTGTTTCCATCTACGGAGTTCCTTCCCTTAGTAATTATGGATAGACATTCATACAGTAGTATAGATGTGGCACTTTGAAGCACTTTGAGAAGTTCAGCTCCCATCTCATGAGTCATCACAAACTCAATGAGGGCCTGCTTATCTTTGGAGGGCTCTTGATATTTGTGGTTGCCGTCATTGTACCTTATGTTCAAGGTCACTCCCATTCCTAAGGCATAGATTGAGGTGTAAGTAAGGGTGACAACATCATTAACCCTCTGGAATATGTGGTAAAGAGGGTCTCTGTTGACAATGTTCCTTTATCCCTTCGTGCCTTTTGGCACTCCTTCTTCGGCGAGGGGCTATGGGAGGTCGAGAAGGTATATTTTGGCTTGTGATGGTGGCTTATGTAGTGGATTGGTGTTGGTAGGACGCAGTGGAGATAGATGTTGAGGTTGGTTGGGTGTTCTGAATGGCTGCAGCAACGTCAGCCTGTTTAGTGGGGTTTGAGAGAGACGCTACAAGAGAGGTATCGAGGAGATGAGCACAGTGGAGTAAGAGCAGCATCAACCTCTATTTGTTGTTGCCCTTTCTTTAGCTTAGATGCCTCAACTAAGACCACTTTTTCCTTGGCTTTTGGGTCTATGGTTGGTTGAGGGCGTGAAGGTGATCGGATTATTATGTTTGAGGATTTGATGGTGGTTGTAGTTGTGGTCGTTTGGTGGATTACGGTTTATGGTGGAGAAGTTTCTATGGTGGTGGTTGTATTGCTATCTTCCTCTATTGCAGAACGGATAGGCTCCTCCCTTTCTGCAGGAGGTGGTGAAGGGGCTGTCTTATGTGGCAGGTCTTTCAGCACTTCACCAATCACCTCTGTGGTGATGATGATTGTAGGAAGGGGACTCTTGTCTGATGTAGTAACCTTTGAGTCTGCTGCAATAATAGTGGAGTCTGTTGCAGTTGACTTCACTGCAGTAGGGCTTGCCAAGCCTTTCAACAAGGCCTTGCTGCTCAGAGATGATTCAAAAGGGAGGATGAGCTTCATTTCGGTAATACTCCTCTTTGCCCTTTTCAAAGCCTTTCTAAGGACCCTTTTTGACACGGGAGTTTTCTCTGTAGCAACATCAGTGGCATCTGTAGGAGCTTCCTGGGTTAAGGCAGTAGGGTCAGATGTTTTTGCAGTAGTGTCGGTGGCCTCAGTAGTGTGGGTGGCTTCAGTAACCTCCGAGGCAGTAGGCTTGGTAGCATCCATGCTTTCAGGCTTGACTCCCCATGTTGAGATAGCCTTGGCATTGATGATCTTGTTGGCATTCAATTTCTAGCCATCCTTTGCTGAAAGGGCTAAGATGTGCTCAAGGATTATGCTCCAAATCCTCCCAAAGAACTGTTGATCGATGGCCATTCCAAGTTGTTCAAGAAGAATGTTGGCCCAGTTTATCTTCTTCTTTATGAGAATTGCACTCATGATTGCCAATTGGTCCCATGTGATTTAGCCCTTAGCATGCTCGCTTGAGAGTATAACTTTCTTTACTGCGTTTGCAAGTAATTTATACTTGAGAGGTAGCAGAGCCTCATTGATCGTAGTGCGTGGTCTTGAATTTCTATCAAGGTCTTATGGCTTTTGCTTGGGTTTGGTCGATGCAGTTAGTGATGATGATCTACAAGATAAAAAACCACGAGTGGCACGAAAATTTCTTGAAATATGGCTATTAATTCCCAAGATTTCAATCGCGATGATGATTTCTCTCGCGATGTTCATTAAATATCATCTTTTTCAAATTCTTGTGATCAAAAGCTTGATCGTTTAACATACTTGCTCACAATGGTTTTTCAAAACAACGAAAATGTTCCACTTGTCAAATCATGTGAAATATGCTCTGTTCAAGGTCATGCCACTGATATGTGTCCTACCCTATATGAAAATGAGCAAATTAATGCAATGAGAAATTTTCTTGGTTCGCCAAGACACGAAAATTCTCAAAATATGACTTACAGTAAAGGGTGATGCAGTCATCCAAATTTCAAGTGGAGAATCCATAATCAAAATTTCCAACCTATGAATTTCAAAAGTTCTCCACTGAAATTCTGTCAGCAAAGACATCAAAATCGAATTCCTCAAAATGCTAATGAACCATCTTTAGTGGAATTGTTAAGCAATGTGCAGAAACTCAACAAAATCCTAAAAAGAAGTTAGCTCAAATATCTCTAATTTTGAAAGTCAAGTGAGCCGATCATTTATATTAAGTTATCATGTTGTGTTTAATTGAAGAAAAAAATTGAAAAATTGGAAATTTAAAAAACAAAACAAAACAAAACAAAAATGTCACAATTGCTTTAGTTGAAGAATTTACACAAGAGTTTCTAGGAATTATGCAAAATGTGTTAACTCAAAACAAATCAATGAGAAGTGTCATACTAGAAGAAAGGATGGCCTAAGTTGAAGCCCATCTCGTTATATAGTAGTTTATCGTCCAAAGTATTGGTAGGTTTGCATCTCTAGCAAAGCATATGTGGGGGGCAATTAAACAACGGATGTGAGGGCAGCGACAAGCCTAGATTCTTGTAATACATCGAGCTTAAGCTACTAGCTAGTTTGTATTGGTAAGGCGAAGAGACGTGCATCGTAAATCATTTAATCTATTTCTTTTAGCCATAACCCTATAAACCTTCCTTACATAACATTATTATTTCTTATTTTTCTTTCCTTCCATCTCGTATTTTATGTGATACATTGTTTTGTTTGGACATGCTTATACTTCTGATTAGAGTTATTCTATATTTCACATGCCACTAAAACTCCATAAAAGAACCCTTTTGAACCTTATTACATGTATGAGTCAAGGCAGCGAAGTTGGGGATATTTTTGTATGGGATGGTTAGCTTCTTATGTTGTAATATGACACATAATGTGCTATAATTATATTGTCTTTAAAAAAAAAAAAAAAAAAAAGAAGAAGAAGATTGCCAAAGCAATCTAGCAAGCAAAAAGCTTCAAAAGTGTCATGTCTCTTACCTCGGTAATCAAAATTACTATCTTTGTTGAAAGTGCTATACTGATTACAACCATATAACCTAGAGGGGGTGGTGAGGGGGTGGTTGAATAGGCTTATATGATCAATTTTCGATTCTTATTCGAAATCTTGAACCAAACGCAGCGGAATAATAAGGTTGTAGTTCTAACTGACAGTTCTTGATTCGATTGTTGGTAGTCTGATGAGCACAAAAATTCAATCAGCAGGGTATGTAAAATGGAAATCAGATATAACTTGAGAAACCCTAGTTCAGGGAGAAAAACCCACGGAATAGCACAACAAATCCACTATCACAAATCGGATTACAAAAGGTTTTCAGGTTTACCTTTCAACCTCTGAGTTTTCCTGGATCACTCAGCAAACCTTGTTACCACACAAAATCAAGATCACAACTGATCTACAAAAGGTTTTCAGGTTCACCTCTCAACCTAAGTCTTCTAGTTCACTCAGTGAACCGTATCAAGAAAGAATGAAAGTATATGTAAAACTCACAAAACTATGGAGAATGTAGAAATCTCCAAAGATGAAACCAATCAATTAAAAATGATGATTGATATCAGAAAATCCCCAATTGTAGAATTCGCTTTGTCGTTGGGAGAATCGAAAGTGGATGGTTCTTGAATCTTAAAGCTTGCAGTTGAGATGAATTCGCAAAGAGAGTATGTGGATGAATTCGCAAAGAGAGTATGTGCACTAAAGAATGAATGAAATTCTATATCCAACTGAATCCTCCATCCGCCTTTTGTAGATCCTGGATGCCTTGAAAAAATAAAACAGGTTGTACGATATTCAGATGTTTAGTTTCTCATCTGTCTTCACATCAGACCTTGATGAAGTCTGTTGAATTCGTCCATGGTAAATCCGCAGTCTGATGTAGTCCGAAGTCTGTTAGCCTTTGTCTGATCCAATCACAGAAATCTGTTTGCAGTCCTTTGGTCCAACACTGCAGTCTGTAGAATCTCTTCATCCCAGAAGTCTGTTATCACAAGTCATAGTCTTCTGATCTCTTTAGAACTCTGCTAAGCATATATCATAGAACTCTGAAACACCGTAATCTGAACAGTCTTTCCAGAATGCAAACATACAGTAAACTTCCCAATCTTCATCTGAACTCTGTTCTCTGAGCAATGAAACTCTGATACCCTGAAGTCTTCTCAGCCAGTCTGATTTACTCGGTGCTTCCAACGAAGTCCTTTCTCCTTCAGAACTCTGACTCTCTCAAACACTTACTAGGACTATCAGATGTCTAATACTAAAGATATAGAGTGTAATAGTAGATAATGTGCATAGAACATAAGCAAGTATTTTGACACAACAAATCATAAACCGTGACAAACAAAGTAATCAAAGCATAAAGTCTGATTCACCTCTTCATTTGTCAATAGATAAAAGCGGGGGAATGGTATTCAATTAGATATGCTTATTTGAAAAAAAAAACAAAAAAGAGGATAAGAAGGTGGTTAGTATTGGAATGCGTACAGCTAGTTGCCTTATTTGAGATGAATTTTTATCCTTGCATATGTTATAAGAGTGCGTTTGTATGATCCTCATGATCATTATGGGATGGTGAGTGGCGCCTTGTTAAGTGATCATCTAAAAATATGCGGATATCTTTGTGTAGTGTGGTGAGAGAGGGGAATATGAAATGCCTTGCAGAAATGTGTGCTATGACACTTGTTTATTTAGATGTTTCAAGTTTCTCATTTTAATTGTTCTTGTTCCTTCTTGTGTGCTTTCTTTTGTTTCGAGACAAGCAAATGTTTGATTTGAGGACAAGCATCGTTTTCTTAGTCAAAATTGTTTGTTTGTATCAATTTTGGTGTTAGTTTGTATTGTTTGGTTACCTTTGTTACTTAGAGCATCGATACTGCAATATCTCTTATTTTCATTATAATAGTGAAGAATTGGAAGTTTTTCCTCAGGATGAGCTGATTAAGAGAAGTTCGAAGCGGTTTTCTGAAGTTTCTTGTTGATTGTAAAGTTTGTGGAATGTGTTTGCAATTGGTATGAAGTTAAATGGTGAAGAAATCATGTTTTCCCAAAGACATGGGTCATGCATGGGGTACACGGGCCTTGCAACATGAAAAACCAAGATGCACTAAGCACGACATAAGAAGACTAAGCACGGGCCGTACCAAGCACGCATGGGCCATGTTGCTATTTTTAGGGTAGTTTGTTGCTTTTGAATTTCCCTATAAATACCTACATCGAATATTAGTGTAAAAAGAAAAGTAAGGGGAGAACGAAGGGAGTTTGTCATCATTTACGCCAATTCTCCAGAGAGATAGAGACGCCGCTTCTACTGAAGGCAACGATCTCTACGGATCACAACAAGAATACCATCATGGAGGATCAAGAATAACGCTACGGAAAATTCATTCATCGAAGAGATCATTGTTCTACCTTGTTTCCATCAATCTCTATTGTTGTAGGGATTTATATGTTTTACTTTTCATTATTGTAATTCGAGATGACTATCTATGAGCTTAGCATGAATTGTTCATTTCGTATTGTGATGATGGTTGCGTGAATTTGAGTATGACTTAGTGATTGTAGCTTAGTCATGGATTTAATGAAACGTGATCTTTTTTTTAATAGTTTCATGTTCATAATTTATGGTGTGATTTCATGTGTTGATGACATTATCCATTACTCATCTATTGTAGTTGGAATGACCATCTAATTATGCTAGGAAAGTATGTATGCAATCAAGCCATTCTCTTTTGGTTGATATTAGTAGCATCTTTATAGGCTAATGTCGTTCTCTTTTGGTTAACTTATGATCATATTTATATGGGCATAATATGGAGGTAATCTGTGTTAGGTTAATATTGTGAGGTGTTAGAGGAATAACCTTAATACGACATATTTAGTCTATGCTATATTCTTCTTTTGATATAGAGTAATTATATTAGTTTGGTTATGACATATTTTATGGTAATCAATAGCATATATCAGTAACTCTTTTTTTGTCGAGCCTAATATTAAACACCTACCATAATAGAACATGAGATGAAAATTATTAATTTACGATTAAAATATATGACCAATGAGAATCACGAGGGCCATACATTTTGTTGAACTTGATAAAATTCTCTAGATAAACTCCTAATTGAACCATTTTAGTTTATTGCATTGTTTTGCTTAATTTTTGTTCTTCTCAAAAAACACCCACCCCCCTTCCCCCAAACTTTAAAAAAAATTGATAAATCGACAATTTAATTCACAAAATCTGAAATTGTCGTTCTCTCTGGGATTGACTCGTGCTCATCACTACTATATTTTTATCGTGATTGCGTTGTGTGAAATAATACAATTATTTCAATTTGTAACACCTTGCGACAGATTCTATCAAACTTTGACGTCGTTGTTGGGGACTTAATAGTAAATTGTGTTGTTTTTATTTTTTCTTGTGAATTACTTCTATTACTATTTTACCCTTTGTCTTATTTTAATGATTGTCACAAGGTGTAAAGAATCTCAAAGGATCAAGAGGGCAACCTCAAAAAATAAAATAATAATTAAAAAAATCATAATAAAATAAATATTGGTGAAATTGTTCCTTTTCATTTGTTTTAATTGAGTTTTGTCGTTGTTTACAGTTATATCAATTATATGATAGGATGAATTATCAATCTTATGATAATTCTTATTTTTCAGCATTAGATGAAATTGCCGAAATGATTGGAGAGATGGCAAACGATAATTTGAAACATAAGCCATCTGAAAAATTCATTCAATACGGAGCATTAAACGAATGCATACTTTATCTAATGAAACAACATCCTAATGCAATATAATTCATATTTTTGATTCCTATGATAATGGGTGGTTAGATCATCAGAACTATGATAGGGTTATTCAAAGGGATGATTATTTTATACACCATAATTATTTTGACCATCCAGAATGTCCACCCTTAAGATTAGAAATACATGATCTACATTCTATCTCTAAAAAAGAAATTAAGAAAATTATAGGTTATAGCATTGCTACCATGCAAGAAGACGGAAGATATATAAAGACGAATGGGAAGCTAGTAGCCGAGAAGTACAAAGTCTGATAAACCAACTCAAATCTATACCAATTCCTGTAGGAATTCAAATTTTAAGCAATTCACATAATGAATCTAAACATGTACAAAAGCATGAAAAATTAAGTATATTAACAAGGGATGATGAATTGTTAAAAAATGAATATTCTGATCAAAATCAAATTGGGGATGAGTTGGATGATGACTTTAATCTATCTTAGGAGTATTTTATTGAGAAATATGGTAATAATGTACAAATAGAAAATCAACCCGAACTTTCTAGGGATGCTATCAATATTGATGCTTTGGAAAATTCATTGAATTCATGTTATGAACATAATCAAGAAGTTTTTGAGCAAGAAATTGAAAATGTTCAATCTGATTCAAATGTTTCAAGTTCTATTGAGTGTCAAGAAAAATCAATTTCTAGCCCTGAATAATTGGAAATTCAAACTAATCAACTCACTTGTAAAGCAAGTCAATTAAACACTCTAATTTTCAATTAAATTGAATTTGATAAGTCATAAGAACATGACAGTTTGTGATAGGTGAAATTGATGAAGATTTATTGGAAGTTAAGAATTTTGAATAGAAGGAAACACAAGATGAGTTGGACAAAGAATTCTTTGAGTTAGATGATGAGTTTGAAAACTTTGATGAAAAATAATTTGATGGTTAATTCATTACTCTTGATGATTTCATTGAATTGGAAAAGGAATTGAATGTTCGTGATAAAGTTAAGTATAATGATTTTGTGTTACGAAGCCCTAATGACCATGAGCATAAATAAACGTCTACGGATGTCCCTATTCTAAAATTCCAAAAAGTTCACTCTCACTAAAATTTATCTTCTTGTGATAATCTTTTTACTTTTGATGTTTTTCATAATCATAAGGAAGAGTATGAAGTATCGTGTTTCATATTATTTCCTTATGAATCAAACTACCTACGGTCGAGAATGGAAGTAGTGCAATAGTGGTGACTGATGGTTCGGCTACAATGTTCTCAGAAGTGATGATCCTTACGATGGCCGTTGTTGTAACGGGTTGTTCGGATTGAATCCTTCCAAGATCAGAAAGAAAAGACTACCCAGAACAACATTTTTCTTCATTTGCAACAAATCCTCTACAAATTTTGATCCCTAGCTATTATAACACACATTTCTTGAACACATGGGTAACATATCATCTTCTTGTGTAGAAGCCTTAGATGCTTCTCCAGGAGCCTTGGTCACTACTTGAGTATGCTCTTGATTTGGTGTAGCAGTCTCAAGCGCTGCTACAGGAGGGTCAGTTATTCTTTGTTGTTGCTCACCTTCTTGTAGAGAAGAATAAAACGTGATAAAAACATCGTAAAATAGCCTTAACTAACTTGAAAATGCAAGAATCTATCCAAAGAGCCTTCAAATATCCTCGAAACACCTATAAAAAAAAAAAGAAAACAAAAAGGCTAAAAACACCTTAAACTCCATACAGATCGTGTGGAAGAAGATGTAGAATGGTCTACTATATGCTCATGCAAGTTTTTGGTTTGGCTAGTTGCTATCCAGTTGGATGTTTTATTGTGGTTATAATGCATCTGCATACAATTTGATGAATTAACGGACGGAGTGGACGACCATTTGAATCCAACGACGATGTCAAGCGAAGGAAAGTGCAAACTCGTGCGATGAATGCACCAACGAAGAATCCAAGCAAAGGCTCCACTAGGTATATTTTTATTGCATCTTGAATTCGACGATCATGTTGTTTCGCAATCACCAGGTGAAGGGAAGATATGCCTCAAAAGATATAACGATTTGAAACAGATGATTCATTCTGGTGTAGATATAAGTGAAGCACTATTGTTTTGTTAAATGAATAAGGATGCTAATCATTAATGTGAAGAGATGACAGTACTCTTGACAACACAAAAAACAAATGAAAAGTGGTAAAAACACCATAAAACATCCTCAAATATTTTGAAAATGCATGAATCTATCAAAAGAGCCTTGAAATGACCCATTAATATAAAGAAGCTACAGACCACAATTCACGAAACACAGAACCAACTGCAAACCCACATCCTCAACAATGACAAGAGACTCAATCTCTTAAAATCAAGGATGGACTCAGCGCTCTCCTTGGCCCCCCAGCTTGCCCCCCCCT
>JAOVYX010001929.1:0-12214 GCA_035668315.1 Drosera spatulata | reverse complement strand
GAGGAGGAACCCGTGCAAGAGATGGGATCTTTGAGGATCCTTAACGCGATGAAGACCACGGAGGAGAAGTCTTCATCAAAGATCCCTAACGCGGTGAAGACCACGGAGGAGAAGTCTTCATCGAGGATCCCCAACGCGGTGAAGACCACGGAGGACAAGTCTTCATCGAACGGGTTGATGTACGTCGATACGGTGATCGATTCATACACAACTCATGCCTTGGTTGATATCGGGACAACTCACAACTTTGTCTCGCGGGAAGAGCCAAAGCGACTTGGACTTGAGTCAACAAAGAGCAAGGCATGCTCAAGGCGGTGAACTCGAAGGTCGAACCAATCGATGACGTGGCCCGTGACGTGCGGCTTCGCATTGGCGATTGGAAGGGATTGGTGGATCTCACGGTCGTTCCCATGGACGACTACCCTTTGGTGCTTGGAATCGACTTCATCGAGGGTGTGAAGACGATACCAATTCCCTTCGCTAATGTCATGCACATAGTGAAGGATAATGGAGTGTGCGTTGTCCCGATGGTGCGACGAGCGATGAAGGCTGAAGCGAAGAAGGTCGCAACCATGTAACCCTTTAAGGGAAGCAAAAGAGAGGAAGCCACTCACTTGGGGAAAGGTGAGATCTCTCACGCGACAAAGAAAATAGGAAAGAAGATCTCACGAGTGTTGTCGAAGAAACACGGGAAGGAACTCCCTCCAGGACGACAAGATGGGTGCTCGAAGGCTTATCTTTACGACTCAAGGAAAGGACCGAGTCACAGAAGTGCGTCGCGACGAGGACGTTCGCGACATAAATGGAGGAGTATGTCACGGACGGGCTAATTTAAGGAGTTATCCTTGAAGAATTGTCTAGAGTTTTTTACATTTCTTTAGACAATTTCATACTTTTCTAGAGTTTTCTTGAGAACTGTAGGGTTCTCCGGAATTCTCTAAATTTCCTAGAGTTAGGAAGAGTTCTTTAGAGAATATTTGTACATAGGAAGAAGGAGAAGAGTCTAAAAGACTCTTGTATACTCTTAGAAGGAGAAGAGTATGGAAGAGTTTAGACCACAAAATCTAAACCCTTCCATGAAGGTGTATATAAAGGGATGCAAGACTCATTTGACAATCATCCCAAGTCATTCCAAGACAACCCATTCTTGTAAGTTCAAAGCTTTGTAAACCCTCAAACGTTCTTAATACAAGCTTATTTTCAATTTCAAACTCTCTTGTGTTCTCAAACATCACCTTTGGGTGACGAGTTAGGCTGAGCTCGAGTGAAGGAATGAATAATTTGAGTACCGTACGGATTACGAAAATCTAACCTCGTAACTCTAAGCTTCCTGCTCTATGTTTATTCCCCTTTTGAATAAAAATCAAGAAGAGAATGTCAGCCTTCTATTTTTTGTTCATCTCCAATAGCTGTCTTCACATGAAACACTCTGTCCTTTGTTTAAATAGAAATAGTAGTACTATCCAAGTCCTTTGTTTATATGATCCTTCATCCTTGTACTCTAAATGCTTTTATTAAGCTAAATCCAAAAATTGGACTATCAAGCAATGATTAACATGAAGTTTTGAATTAGTTTGGATGGATGAGCTTGGTCCAAAATGTTGTTATGATCGAGATTTGAGTCTTAATCATCATAAAATTGAAGTGAATATTCAAATCAATTTGTTCATCACCGTGAAGACATTATGTATCAATGGTTTAGTCTCCATGATTAATGTGATTATGTAATCAATAAATAAATCCACCTAGTTGCCCGTCTTAAACTAACCAAGAATTAAGTAGTATAAACAAGAACATGATGAGTGATGTGTTGTACAACATTCAGCAATCCAAAGTTTTCTAGAAGCTGATGAATATGTTGGAATGCCTGAAGTACAGTACTCAGTGCATTATGGGGAGTATATAGAAGTGATCTCATCTGTTTATTTGGATTATTAACTCCCAATTAACAGATCATTGAAGCTGAATGACCTTTTTTTATCAGTGAATAAAAGTGAAACACGGTTAACAGCATCTTATTCTAGCTTTAGGCGTCTAGCTTGCATAAGCGAAGTGCATTTATGAATAGATAGCTTTTCTTGTAGATGCTTAAGTGAAAATGTTGTCACTGTTTTTTTTTTTTTTCTTTCTCTTGATAAGCTGTAGATTCTAAAATTAAACATGCATTGAATTCCATACTTACAATCAGTTGATCATTTTGATTTCCGTTCACCAACCCAATACATCTTGATTCGAATCTGATCGGATTTGTTTGTATCAAAAACAATTACGAAATCGTACGATTATGAACCGTAGATCTGCATGATGATGATAACGGGATCGTCTGTCAATGACCAAGACCAAAAAAAAAAAACCAATAACCTTGCATTGTATATTATGTATGCGTTTATGAGATAGGGAGTCCACAGTATATTTATAGTCTTTTTACATGACAGAATGATAACGTTATCTTGACTAAATTCTCCAAAAAAAATTTATTCATGAGATAACTATGAATAAAGATATGATTTTTAGAAATCTTTATTCATATATGATTATTCCCCTTAATCTTTAATAGTTACATCTTTTCTATATCCTTACAACAATATCTACTGTTTAATGATTACTTTTTAATCATCAGTCCCGAGCTTCCTGGTCGAGTTGCTTAAAGTCGGTCATGGAGCTCGTAACGCTTTGTCTTCTCTTCGTGTTACCCTTCGGATAATCATGATTTAATTTTCCGACCTTAAGCCATTTTATCGTGTATGCTTCCGAATCATTGCTTTCTGCTTGACTCGGCATATGAAGAATATAGCTTTCCCGTCTTTTTGTGTCTTTTTTGGTGCACATATTTAATTGATTGGGGATCTCGTCTCAATCCGAAATCGAGGATCTTATATTGATTCTGAGTTGAGGATCTTGTCTTAACTTCGGTCAGAGATTTTATTCCTACTTTGGGTTTGGATTGGGGATCTTGTCCCAATCTGGAGTTGAGGATCTTGTCTCGACTCGAGATTTAAGTTGGGGACCTTGTCCCAACTTTTGAGTCAGGGATCTTGTCCCAGCTCGGAATTTGAGTTGGGGATCTTGTCCCAACTCTAAGTCGAGGGTCTCGTCCTGGCTCAATTAAGTTGGGGATCTTGTCCCAACTTTTGAGTAAGGGATCTTGTCCCATCTCCGAATTTGAGTTGGGTATCTTTAAAGAAAGATTACATGAAAGAAAAAACTTTAAGGATAATAAAATTTTAAATCGTCCGCATTGAATGTCCTCTCGAGTTCTTCTCCACTCAATCGAGTTAATGTTTAGGGTAAAATATGTATGATTCTTGCTTGTGTTTGTCTTCATTTTCGACGTCGTTTGTTGTATATTTCACATATATTTGGATTAAAATGCTTATCCTTGAGGTTGTTGATATATTTTAATGTTAATGGAGCATAAAGGAAAAAAAGACGGTCGTAACGCAATGAAAACAGAGACAAACAGAATCTGAAGCTTGAAGATAGAGTCCCGAAAAGTAACTAGTAAAAACACCAAAACGCCCGAGAGCTTTGCAACATCACGCTCGGACGCAATGATGAAATTGTTGCCACCAGTTAACTAGCTAAAACAACAAAACGCCCGAGCGCTTTGTACCACTACTCTCGGACATATGTTTCGAGATCTCCACGTCCCTAAATGCCTATAAATACTCCTTTTTAGTCCCAAATCACATTCATTCAACTTGATACCACATCATACACGTTAAAAGAGGTGTTTGGGTGATCCCTTTGAGGGTGGAGGCCATGATTCATCGGGAAGGAAGTGACGTCGAGGGTTTTCATTAGATTGATCCAGATTTCGTCTCGTGATCGGTTTAACATTCTTGACTTGTTTTGAATACCGTTTATACTATGATGATTTTCATGCATGTTACGTGTTTTTCGTATTGTCTTAGTGTTCGAATCATGAGTTAAACCTTGCGTTAGGATTGTGATGTAGTCGAATGATTGTATTGATTTCACTTTTATGTTGTTAATCTAGTTTTGATTGTTTTGTGGTTATGGTACGTGGTTTTACTTAATGCTTCAATAAATTGATCATTCGTTGTATGATCCATGATATGATTTGACTCCGAGAGGATAGTTTCACATCGAGAACTCGACCACATACCCACACGTTGAACGCGAGATCGAGAGATCGCTTACGTGACGCGCGAGATACGTTAGGAACCCACGAACTTCATGCTCATTATAACGCGACGACTTCTTATCGAGAGGTGTTAAAGACGACGTTTAGTTTAACATAGTCTAGGGTTCGAGAGAGTGTAGATTATACCTTAGGAATCCATCTATAATCACGACTCATGATTAGCTAGTGAAACGACATAATGACTAAATACAATCAGAAGACGAAGTCGCAACCCTATCTTTTCACATATCTAGAACTCCGATCTTTGATATTTGTATGCGTTTGATTTCGATTAGCTTAATTTAGTTAGTAGGACTCGTAGTGTCATGTAACAACTCATCACGTTTTGATTGTTTAACCTAAGGAATACTATTCACACTTCGGTCGCTAGATCTTGGAGGTCTCATCTTCAATACGGTCTCTACTTTAGCCAGGTTATCTTTTATTCTCGGACTTGTAATCATATATCCTAGGAACGTTCCCGATGTGACTCCGAACGCGTCCTTGGTAGGGTTAAGCTTCATGTTATACTTTTTTAATAGACTAAAGATTTCTTCCAGTACGGATGGATGATCCTGAGCTTGGATCGACTTGGTTAGCATATCATCTATGTAAACTTCCATCTTCGTCTTTAATAAGAGTTGAAAGAATTTATTCATAAGTCTTTGGTAGGTCGTCCTAGCATTCTTTAAGCCAAAAGGCATCATAATATAACAATAAATACTTTGCTCGGTGATGAAACAAGTTTTCTTCTGATCTTTTTTAGCCATGAAGATTTGATTGTATCCAGAAAAAACGTGCATGAAAGATAGCAACTGATGTCCTGAGTTCGAATCGACAACCTGGTCAATTCGGGACAAAGGATAACAATCTTTGGGACATGCTTTGTTAAGGTCGGTGAAGTCAGCGCACATCCTTCATTTCCCATTTGCTTTCTTTACCACCACGACATTTGTGAGCTATTCCAGATAATCTATTTCTCGGATGAAGTTGGCATTAAGGACTTTTTTTTTTATCCTTCGACTATGGCTTGGTTTCTTTCTGAAGCAAAATGTCTCTTTTTATGTTTGACAGGTTTCATGTCCGGGTCTACAGAGAGCCGATGTTCTATTACTTCGAGATCTATTCCTGACATGCCTGAGGTTTGCCAAGCAAAGATATCTGAGTTTTTTCTAAGGAAGGTGATCAACTCGGACTTGAAGTAGTGCTTCAATCTTGACGCATTTTGAATTGTCTCCGAGCTGTAATGGTATGTCTATTAATTCTTCAACTGGTTGTGGATCATTCTTTTCTTATCTAGGATCAAGTTGTAATTGTATGGTTTCCCTGAGAATGCGTCCGAGTTGGTTTTGCTTCTATGTTGCTAAATAACACTGGCGAGACTCTTTGTGATCTCCCCTAACTTCTGTTTCTCCAAAAAGAGTTGGGAATTTAATCATCATGTAACCTGGGGCAATTGCCATCTTCAAATCTATAATCGAAGGTCGGCCTAATATCCCATTGTATATTGACGGGAGATCCACAACTGTAAAGTCGACCACTCGAATTTTAGTCCTTCTTAGACCCTTATCCCCTACTGTCAAAGTGAGTGTGATGTACCCTTTTGGTAATATGGTGCTTCCTGTAAAGCTGACTAAAGAGATTTTACACGGTCGTAGATCTTTCTCTGTTAAGCCTATTCTTAGGATTGTGTTGTAATAGATGATATCTGCTGATGATCCTGTATCAACCAATATTTTCTCTACGTCAGAGTCGCCGATGTGTAGAGTCACAATTAGTAGGTCTGTGTGTGAAAAACTGATTCCTTCATTATCTTAGGGTTCGAAACTCACCCCACCTTCATATCGAGCTTTTTTAAATTCAGGCATATGTGACTTGATGTGCTTAGTACTAACTTCTATTAATGATAAGTTTTCCATCGGTGGAAACCCTCCTATGATAATGTTAATCCTTGGTCTTTGGGTCGGCCTCTATTCATCTCTATCCTTCTGGGTTGGGTGGTTTTGCTCTTTTGGTGGTGATCGACTTTGGAGTTTTTCCTGTTGCTTCTGATTGTTTACGAATTTCTTTAGATACCCCTTTGTAATCACTTCTTCAATTACATCTTTGAGATGTCGACATTCGTCCGTGTTATGTCCATGAACACGATGATACATGCAGTATCGATTCATGTCTTTCTTTCCACTTTTGAAACTCAGCTTCTCGGGTATCTGAGGAGTATATGCAGCGAAATTCATTCCTGATCTCCTTCTTTCCTTGCCCCTATCTCGTCTTGGAGGTGACCTTCTTCCGAACTGTCGTGTTCTTTCTTTGTTTTCAAACTCGGCTTGTGACCTAGGTCAATTCTTCATTCCTTACGCCCGTTCCCTGGCAGCCAAAGCTGCTTCGCCTCCTTCATGTCTACTCAACTCTTTCATCAATTCGTTATAGTCCCAAGGTGACTTTAAGTTCAATTAATAAAATAGATCAAAATTTTTCAACTCATTGATAATTGCGTCCAACTTTACTCTTTGCTCATCTTTTCTGTCTTTACTGTTGTAAGGTTGAATTTTTTTTTATGTAATCAAAAAGTTTTTTACCTGCTTTTTGAAAGAATTGTCTTAAATGGTTTAAAGTAATCTTTGTTCCTCGACTGCTTATGAAGTATTTTCTGAACAGTTTCAATAAATCTGCAAATGAATCAATGCACGCCGGTGGGAGAGAATTGAACCATGTCCGAGCTGCATCTGTGAGAGTTGTAAAAAAACCTTTCACAAGATCACCTCATTAGCCCCATAAATATCCATGATGGACTCATAATTTTGTATATGCGAATTCGGATATGTGGTTCCATCGTAGGTCTCTAGTTGTGGTATTTTGAATCGTTGTGGAGTTTCTCCTAGAAATATCCTTCTAGAAAAAGGAGAGATTTTTCTTCTCTCGTTCTTGTCCGAGTTGTCCATCTTTCTCTCTATTAATTGTTCAATTATCCTTTTCACATCTTTATCGTTTTACACGATTGGTCGTCGATCTTCCAAGCTGATTTCTTCTTCTTCGTCTAGTTCAATTCGACTTGTCGGGTCGATCATGAAGGTTTTTTTATTGCTCCTAGGGTTGAGTGTTGACTCCAAGTGTGAACCGCATGGTCCGTCCTCAGCAGCTCTGATCTCAGCTGGCCTTTTTTTGTTCAATTCGAGTGGTAAATTCAAGATAGCTGGGTTGAGGATAATTTTCTTCTTTATTGTTTCTTCCACCGACTTCTGTATCTTTATCCTAAAGTTTTTGAACAAAGACAAGATCTCAGGAGGAATCTGTTCTTGTTCATTATTTCCGAGTTGGTTTCGAACCTGTGGTCCACTGGGAGTCGTGCTCCGACTTCTCAACATGGAGGTCCTTGATGTTTCGAGCTTTGGGGTCCGTTTTTCTCACGATCGTTGTTAGTCTGACTCCGGATCTTTCGCGTTATCGAATCAAAAAGGTTTCTACCTAACGTGCCAAACTGTTTGTACCAAAAATAATTACGAGATCGTACGGTTATGAATCATAGATCTAGATGATGATGACAGAATCGTCTATCAATGACCAAGTCCAAAAAAGAGAAACAACAACCTTTTGGATATTGTGTATGTGTTTATGAGATTAAGAGTCCACACCTTGTACCCTTATATTTATACTCTTTTACATAATAGAATGAAAACCTTATCTTGGATAAATTCTCCTAAAAAGATTATTCAAGAGATAATTATGAATAAAGATATGATTTTTAGAGATCTTTATTCGTGTATGATTATTCCCCTTAATCTTTAATAATCACATCTTTCCTATATCCTTATAACAATATCTAAAGTTTAATGATTATTTTTGTGATCATCGGAATTCATAAAAGAACAAACCTGTCATCTTTCTCATATGTCTATCTAGGACTCGAACAAAACTTTGTTCAACTGTAATGAGCCTGCACCTTCGACATTTTTTCAAGGCTTGAGATCAAATGGTAAAACTAATCAAACCCCCACGATATACAACTGGAAGACATGAGGAAATGATGTTATACACTCTTGCATCGAGCATTTATTGGTGGTTCATATGTGTGTTACGACTTGAAAATATCATGAAAAGGGCTCATCTGTTTCTGTAGTTCATTTCTTTCGTTCAAAAATTTGAGATTTTTTTGTTTGGGATTGCACAGAAGCACTCCAGGCAATCGAGCTCCACATACCATACCCAAAAGTGAGGGAGAATCTCAAAGCATCCCTTTTGAAGCCCAACAAACAGAACATTAGAAGAGTGCGGCGCAAGTTAACTGTCTCTCCTTGACGTTTTGATGTATATTGAGCTTGGCTTTTGCCCATTTTGACCCCCGCATGTTATCTTCTCCTTCTTTCATTTTTATAATGCATTTTTCTTTTTTATCATTGGTTTTATGATCAGTAGTACACTTACTACAACAATTCTGAATTTATTGCTCTGTCAACCTCGGCCCCCAACATTAATCCATTTGAGTAAATTTTGTCACCGAATCCCTTTGAATAAGTTTCTACCATCATCAATGCTCCAAATCCCACTAGATAATGTTAATTTAATACAGTATGTTACATTATCGGTTCTTTGTTAATATTTGTTATTATTATCCGCTACGCGACCGTTGATCGAAGGTAATTAACCTCTCACCAAACTTACTACATTCATACTTCTCTTGAAGAGAGTCAAAAAGCTACATTCAACGATGCTCATTTGTCACATTAAATTCCGTAATCAGACATTAACTTGATTCTCATATAAGCACATCGTGATTGTAACTTTACATCTATCAATATCATACGGTAAAATCGACCGTAAAAACTAGAACACCTCTATCATTTTCTTTACCACAAAAGAAATTGAACTTGCTAGAAAACGGTCAATTTTACCGTGTCAAACCATCTTTCACTTCACGCACTATCCGTTTTGGGCATTTACCCTATCAAAACGGTAAATTTTGACCGCATTCTCAACCCTCAAAATTACCGTAACACAAATAAAATCTTCCGAAACTTCAACTGCATCATCCATTTGCCAAATATCTACACAAACCCCAACCAAAAAAACCCAACCAACAACAAAATCCCAAAACTACCCTCACCGGCCTCCCACAACCACAATCACGCCCCCGATGGCGACAACCACCGAAACATCTCCCCGATCTCGTCGCCGAGTCGACTCGCCTCCAAATCCGAGTTCCTCACCGCATTCAACTCGTTTCTCCGGCTACTCCCGGTGAAGAACCTCCCGGAGCTCCTAAACGACGACGACAGCGAAAACGACGACGTCAACCTCTCCGCGTATTCTCTCAACCAGTTCCTTCCTCCACCTCCGACCTCAGCAGCCACATTCCTCGCTGCCGCATCGTCCTTCTCGGTTCCGGCGAGATCAGTCATTGGACGAAGAGACGAGGACTCGACGGTGATTTCGGAGAGGGAGTCGTCGACGATGTAGTCGAAGGAGCCGATCGAGTAGGAGCGGCGATTGTTATTGTTGATGTCTTCGATTCTCCGGCGACTGATGCTCCCGAGCTCAATCCGGAAACTACCGCTCCGATTACCGCCGGACGATGACGTCATGTTGATTTTGCGGAGGATCTCGGATTCGGAGACGAAGATCGGCGATCGACAGAGCGGACACGTCTGGTTGGCCGAAATCCAGGCGTCGATGCAGGCGGAGTGGAATGCGTGGCAGCAGAGCGGTAACAGACGGAGCTGATCCTCCGGTTCGAACTTCGACAAACACACCGCACAATCTCCATTCTCTCCGCCGCCATTGCTCCGATTTCCAGCCCTGTTAATGGATGCAAATGTGAAGATCGGAAGCGAATCGATCACCGAACCTCCTCCGATCTCCTCCGGTGAAACTCTCCGACTGAGTCCACCTCCGCCGCCGGCGCTGTGACGTTGATTTTGATTATTGTTGTGGTGATTGAGGATGCGGAGGGAGTCGACGGCGTCGGTGCGAGGCCGGCGGCGGTTACAGTTTCTCGAAATTAGACGGAGGAGGAGGTAGAGTGAGGCGGAGACGATGACGGCTGTTGCGAGGATGAGGACCGTGACGAGAATGCTCGGACTCAGATTCTCCGCCACCGAAGACGATGAGGTTGTTTTCGAGGACGCGACGGTGGATACGGCGGCGGAGGCGGTGGTTGTGGTCTGGTAGTTGAAGCCGCCGTCGACGGAGACCGGCGGAGGAGGAGAGAGGTCGGCGGTGGTGGAGGAGTTCGCCATGGGAGAGGAGAGGAGAGGGGAGAGCGGTGGGAGAGGGTTTATATAGTGGGGGATTTGGGGAAGGAGAATGGAACGGTGTCGTCTTGTGTTTTGTGTTGTGCTGTGTGTTTCTGGTACACTTGCAACATTCGACGAGGAATGGAAGTGATTTTGGTGGCAAAGTTGCATATTTGTTTCATAGTAACTAAATAACATTATATAATATGTGATTATAAGTGTGATAGAAACGAACTTATATAAGAATTTATATAGATGAAATAAAAAAGAGACAAAGATTGTTTGAAAACGGAGAGATCATATATAGAAACTTCTTCCCTATATCTCTCTTGAATTAATTGATAAGACATATGGACTTTGCAAACACACGGGCCGAACTGGGCTTGGGCGTATATTCTTGTTAGACTGTGCTTTATGGCTTAAAAAATGTATATCGAGGCAAGGAAAAGGCCTGAACGATGGTTCAGTAAAATCATTAAAGCACTCGGACATGGGTTTATGTGGCGCCCGGGAGCAATGTCTTTTTCTGTCAGTGTAAAACGATTTTTTCCTCGAAAAATCATGCTTTTTCACCTCAAGACGTGTTGCTTCGGATTTGGAACAACTTTAATTATATATTCTACATTTCAAATCAGATCGAAACACATTTCAATCATCACATTCATCAAGGAAATCTCCACAAACACTAATACCGATTTTTCTCGTTTTCACAAAAGAAATTCTAAGGGGATTTTTTTGGGATCGTTTCCCGTAATGCCCAATAGACTTAGTTGTATTCTTGAGAATTCTTCGTCTACATCCTGAGCGATTTTCGTGTTACGAAAAGAAAAAGAATAAATCCTTAAAGAATAAAGAGAGTTGATCTTACAATGTCTTTAAATATAAGAATCGTGTTCTTTGTGTTGCACTCTTCGTATCCTACATTTTCCTAACAATATTTACATAATTCCGCAAAGTGCATGAGATGGGAAGGACTAAATATATACACAACAGGTCTTATTTTTCGATATTCTCTGATAATATCAAACTTTTGATCTTATGATATCCTAGGTATTCTATGAATGTCCAAAAGAGGGGTCCTTGTTATCGCTAGTCTAACTAAAGAGAGTTACTTACAGTCAATAAAATACTTAACCCCACTTAAATTTACCCTAAGTACACGCATTAACATCCCAAGGATAACTGGAACAGAACAGTCAACACTCAACAGCAACTACTTAGCCAATGCAGAAAAGAAAATTAACTTTGGGTGAATCTTTCATCCACAAAAATGGTAAATTACTACTTGAGATGCGAAAATTAATGTTAGGAGTGGTGGATAGTTGTGGATTTACTGTATGAGACCTAAAACATTAAATTGAGTGGGGGGGGGGGACGACTAGGATGTTATGGTACAAACTCCCTCTGTGAATTTAATTTCTCGTACCACACTCATTCTTGTGTGTTATACATAGGTGAAAGGCCAACTAATTCATGGGATCCATTGGAGCAGAGATTTTACTTCATTTTACTAGAGGCCCCCCTCTTCGCTCGTGGCCATTTCGCAGAATGTCCGATCATGAGGCAGCGATTAAAATTGTGATATTAATATTATATTATTGTAATTAGATTATTAAAAGTATCCTTTGAAGTGATGTATTTATACCTAAGTCTAAATATTTTTCTTTAGATCTCATCTACTTTTAAGGCTATTAAATGGACTTACCGAATTAGCTATTAATTAGACCTAATCACCTTGATTAGGTGAGAAAATTAGGTGATAATTAATTACCTTGAGTCCTATAAATAGAGCTCATTTGTAAGGTGTTATGTACACATTTTCAAGAGAAGAAAATCT
>JAOVYX010001928.1:0-12215 GCA_035668315.1 Drosera spatulata | reverse complement strand
AATCATTTATATATGTATTAATTTTTGATATAAAAATTAATTTATTTTTTGATTTGTATAAGTGAACAAAATGAGTAAAAAAATGAAAAAGATATATGTGTTTTGAAATTTTTATAGATAAAAGATATTTAAATATTAAGATAATATTATAATTTTTATGTGATTAAAAAAATCATAGTAATTTTATTCGGACAGAAGGAATACTATCGAATACTTCCTATGTCCCATTATACGAGTAACATTAATCGATTTGTGCCGTTTCAAACTATATATTTATTTAGTAATCTTTTTTCATAAAAAAATCAAAATAATCAGTGTTTGTTATAATGAATCTCTATCTTTATTCTCTCATAATTATTATAGTAAATCTTGTTATCGTTTAAAAAAATATTCTTTTTTCATCAAATTTTATAAAAATTCAAAAAAAAAAAACACATAAATTCACGTAACGAATCAACAATTATCTATACTTTGGAAGGAAAGGAGTATGATTTCTAAATTGTGTACCTGTAGTTACGTATTTGTGAATTTTTCCCAGGTTCATACAAATTGATTTGGTAGCTTTACTTAAAAAAAATGATTTGGTAGCAGTACTTTAATTTGTTATGCTAATCCAGATTTTTACTAACTTGAATGATCATATGATTGTGAAATGCTGTGGTCTGCGGGGAATTAGCATTTTTGTCATGCTACCATTCCTTCGATGTCATATTAATTTTGATAATTTTTTATTTACATCGTATTATTTTTTTTGGTAATCTTTTAACTTCAAAAAAAATAACAAATCAATCTCGATAATTTTTTAATTTCAAAAAAAATAATAAATCAATCTCATTTATTATTACTGTATATTCACTAACCCTTCTCTCAAGTGATACAGTAAACTCAACACCACAAAAAAATAATAGTATTTTTTTGCCACATTCCATATAAATTTAACACTCACATAAATTTTTGTGTCTGGTCAATAGGTAACAATTATTATAGGACCAAAGGAGTAGTATTTTGTTCATGCGATTAGAACATCCGAACTAAACATTAAATCTACTTGAAAAAAGGGAATATGTGTCTCGACACATCATACATCAAGTGATGATTTAACAATTGAGATTTAACATACGAATGAATAATCAAGATTAAAGCATGATGATTTAATCTCAACCCTCTATCTCCATTACTCACTCGATCCCAAGAAGAATGCAACAATTTTTCTACTCTGTCTGTTGGAAAAATTGGGAAACTATTGCAGGGTTTATTCACATTTTTTTTTAAATTTAAATTTGATTTTTTCCAATCTTGAATATTTAATTATTTTGATGAAAATTACACCTGCATCAATTTTCTACCTGTTGTGTTCAACAAAAACAATTTCCTATTTTGTCCCATATAAATTACAACCACATCATAAAGGAAAATTTTTTGAGTTAAATTTAAATCATCATTTTTATTATTTATTTTATATTATATCATCACATTCAATTATTATTTCTCCTTCCTTCTCTCCCATCCACACATTCAAAAAATAAAACATTATTTAAAACAAAATTCAACCAGTTTTCTTAATTTTTTTTACTCAACAAACTATGTGCTTAAACACACAAATCCTAAACCCCATCTATTTTCATTCTACTATTTACATTGTACTATTTACACTACACACGTCACAAACGTATCATGAATGTTTCCGGTGATAAAATTCAGACACATGCCTATCGCCCCATCCGACCATGATCCACGCGGGTCCTCCCCCTTTCTGTCACTGTTACCAAAACCTCACTTTCCCTTCAAAAAGGCCAAACGATCCCTCTTTTTTCCACTAATCACGAAAATACCACTATCCACCCAGTAAGCAACGAGACAAACCCAAAACTCTCCATTTCTTCCTTCCATCCCCCCATACCAAAACCCTCCACATTGCCACCTTCAAGTTCAACCATTACCATACGCGCATTCAATCCCCATTTTCCCCCAAAACGACACTGTCCTCACCATTTTATAGACACGCTTGATCGATGGAACCCACAAAATCTCCGATGTGGGAACTGCACCACAAAAACAACGAAGCCGAGATGCGAAACGGCGTCGAGAAAGACCCGATGCAACTTGTAGTCAAGGTCGAAGAGCCCGCTCCCGGGCCCACCAAGCCGCCGCTCTACCCCGGTGACGGCGGCGGCGGCGGCGATGGTGTTGAGGGGGCGGGATTGGTTTGGAGAGGGTCGAGTTATGATTTCCAAAACGATCTCCTCAAAGCCACACTGAGGAACCAAAACGAGGATGAAGATAGCAGCGGGGAGTTCGATTTTGGAAACAACAAGGTGGATGAAGAGAATGAGGAAAGGGATTTGGAGAATCAGCAGAGTTTGTCGCCGGTGTCAGAGTCTCCACGCGACCATGGGAAGATCACGCCGAGAGCGGCGACCGCGAAGGTGTCGGTCAAGGAATCGGAGATGATTCACCGACGCCCTAGTGATGGTGGGGGTGAGGATGAGGTGGTGAGGTGTAGCTCGAACGCGTCGTTTCAAAGAAGGCAGATCCGGTCGAATTCGATTAATAAGGTAACGTGGGTAGGGCTGCAAACAAGCAGAGAACTAGTTTGCAAACCTGTTTGGCTGGGTTCAATAAAAGTTTTGCTCCAATATGGATTATTAAGTTCGTGAATCAAGTTTGAGCTTAATTTTAGGATGATGAAATTAAATAAGTCAAGTTTGAGCCATCCAGGACTCGGCTCGATAGACTGACGGGGTGGCTCATTTATAAGCGCATGAACCGGCTCAATTAAAGACTTGATTACCGTTCGAGTTTATATGTGTATTATATTTAATTTTTATTATTATATACATTATGGTTAAATATATTTTGTAAAAATTTATTTTTCAAAAAAATTCTAGGTTATGATTCTACTAATAAATTATTTTGTAAGATTTCAATGATATTGTAATTTGTTCATAAAATATTCGACTAGGCTTGATTAAGCTAGATTGAATAAATAAGTGGAGTCAAATCGAACCCAAGCCTTATTATTAAATAAAACTTGTAGGCTCAGTTGGAATCAAGCTTGAACTCAGGCTTGAGCCAACTATTTAATTAAACGAGCCGAACCCACGCCATGTTTAACTCGATACAGCTCGGCTCATTTGCAACCCTAAATGTGGGTATCAATGTATTGTTTCCGTGATTAGACCTAATAAAAAACAATCAAGATATCTGATTTGGAATATAAGAATTGTTGTTCCTAGTATTTGTGAGGACACTATTTAGTCTTTTTAATTTAAAAGGAACAGGGTGTGAGGAGAGCATAAGACAGGAATATGTATGTAGGCTTATCCCTGTTAATATGTACGTAGGTTTATCCCTGTTTTTCTGATGTCCTCAAATGTCGAACCTCCTGAGTTCACGGTTAAGAGGGGAGCGGTTTAGCACTTAGCCAACCTCTTTCGACACTATTTAGAGTTTTAACTTGGATGAATTAAATTTCCATAGTTTATACCTAGATCGCTTAAGTACTTATAATAGAACATGCATATTATTGAGAGACGAGAGTGTTTAATATCTAAAGTATTAACTACCTTAACAGGCGAAGACGAAGTCCCGATTGCTTGACCCACCTGAGGACTTTGACAGGAGGTCTGGAAGGGTGATGAAATCGGGATTGATAAGTTTAGATGATGAGGACCCATTTTCGGACGAGGATATACCCGAGGAGTACAAGAAGATGAAGTTCAGTGTAACGTCTGTGATTCAATGGGCGAGTTTGCTGTTGATTGTGGCAGGGTTGATTTGTAGCATGGTCATAACTCCGGTGAGGCGGGTGACGGTTTGGGATATGCAGCTGTGGAAATGGGAGGTGATGGTGTTGGTTCTGATATGCGGCGGGTTGGTCTCGAATTGGTTGATTCGGATCGTTGTGTTTTTCATCGAGAGGAACTTTCTCTTGAGAAAGAGGGTGCTATATTTTGTGTATGGATTGAGGAGGGCTGTGATGAGGTGCTTGTGGCTAGGATGGGTTTTGATCGCGTGGAGTTTGATATTGGACAAGAAGGTCGAAAAAGAGACGAGTAGTCGGTACTTGCCTTATGTGACCAAGATCTTCGTGTGTTTACTTGTAGGGACGTTGATTTGGTTGGTGAAGACGTTGTTGGTTAAGGTCTTGGCAATGTCGTTTCATGTGAGCACGTTCTTTGATCGGATTCAGGAGGCGTTGTTTGATCAGTATGTGATAGAGACCTTGTCCGGTCCACCTACGCTTGAGATTGCACGGGTTAGGGAGGACGAGGAACGGGTCATGAGCGAGGTGCAGAAGCTTCAAAATGCGGGGTTGACTATCCCAGCTGATTTGAGGGCGAGTTGTCTTCCGAAGACTAGTACTGGAAAGCCACCGGTTGGGAGTGGGAGGTCGATACCAAGTGAGGGTTTACAGAAGACTAGTCAGGGTGTTGGTAAGAGCACTGCAAAGAGTGGAGTGATCGGGAAAAGTCCTAGGTTGTCCAGGGCGATGTCTAAGAAAGAGGAGGCAGAGGGCGGGATTACCATTGATCACCTCCATAGGCTTAATCAGAAAAATATATCTGCTTGGAATATGAAGAGATTGATGAATATTGTGCGGAATGGGGTGCTTTCAACACTGGATGAGCAGATTTTGGACTCGGGCATCGAGGATGAGTCTTCAATGCTCATTCGCAGTGAAAACCAAGCAAAAGCTGCTGCTAAGAGAATATTTAGCAATGTGGCAAGGCCAGGATTGAAGTAAGTTGCTTTGTTTTTTGGCTTAGCAAGCCAATGCAGGCATGCGCCTGACTGTTAAGTTGATCATGAAGCACTATGCTTTAATCTAAAAAGTAGCTATCTGCATGAATTAAGAAGTTTCATTTGGTGTTGAGTATCTAGATGCTTTGTTCTCTTCTGGTTTAGTTGTGAGCTTGCATGTAGCTTTTTCGGTAGTAGTTGATAGTCGAGTGATTTTTACTTTTTCATGTTTTAGGTGCATCAGTATTGAAGACCTTATGCGGTTCATGAGAGAAGATGAAGCCACAAGGACGATGCGTGCGATTGAAGGATCTGTTGAGAAGAAAGGAATCAGCAAAAGAGCACTGAAGGACTGGGTGGTAAGCATTTGCAATGGTTTTCCTAAACCATTCTCTCTCCCCAAATATAGGGAATTTGATGAAAATTGACTCACCCAATCTATTCCATGTCTTTATCTCTGTCCATATATCATTCCTTATCCTTCTCTTCATTCTCCAATCCTAGGGAATCAAAATATCATTCCCTATTTTAGTTTTGTTAAGTATTATTTTATGTTATTTAAGATTTTCAAAAAAAATTACTATTGAAAATAGATTTAAAACTTAGGAATTATTAATTTCAAAAGAATAATAAATAAATAAAATCATAATTTTTGAAAAAGAATATTTTTTAATAGCATAAAACTCATTTAAATGTTTATTATCATAACAATTACTCATAAAAATTAATATAATAATTTAGAATATGATAATATATATACATATATTGTTATACGAAAATATAAAATATCAATATAAAGAATCAATATAGGGAATATGTCCGATGATTGAGGAAAAAACGGGATCCTATAAAGAAAAAAGGAGACTGTAGCATTAAAGAATAGTGATAAGGATGGGGAACTGTTACGAATGGTCCAACTGACATGACTATATATCCCTTATGTTCATTTTATCTTCCACGGAAATTTCCAGATATATATGGTCTATGTCAGGACTCCTGCTGCATTTGGCTCGTCTTTCTATCAGAATGTGAAATTGTTATGGATCGAGTTGCTGGGATATTTCTGGCTATCATTTTAAGCCTCCGTTTTCCTATGCTTTTTTGCTTGGGCGTGTGTGTTTCTGTGTAGATTTTCTGTATATGTTCTCTAATCTATCCTATAAGCATAGTCCATATGCTTTCGAGAACATTGTGATATGTTACAGCCCATTTTATGTAGAACTGAGTTCGGTTACCATGTTCATTTGGTGATGCTTCCTTTGAAACCTTTCTTTCCTCAGGTTAATGTTTTCCGAGAAAGGAGGGCGCTTGCACTTTCTCTCAACGATACAAAGACCGCTGTGAACAAACTCCACCAGCTGCTAAATTTTGTAGTTGGTTTCGCCGTTGCCATCATCTGGCTTCTCATCCTTGGAGTTCCAATCATGCACTTTCTCGTCTTCACGACTTCACAAATCCTCCTGCTAACTTTCATGTTCGGTAACACCTTCAAGACCACATTTGAGGCCATCATATTCCTCTTTGTTATGCACCCGTTTGACGTAGGTGACCGGTGTGAAGTTGATGGCGTGCAGGTAAACATCATTTATGCAGTATTTACAATTTTACATAACCTGTATGTTGATTAAAGCTTCATGATATTACAGTATCCTGATTTTCACTACTCGTGTGCAACAAATGCAGATGATTGTTGAGGAAATGAATATACTGACGACCGTGTTTCTGAGATACGACAACCTGAAGATCACTTATCCTAACAGCGTTTTGGCCACCAAGCCCATAAACAATTACTACAGGAGCCCAGAAATGGGGGACTCGGTCGACTTCTGTGTCCATATCTCAACCCCAGTTGAAAAACTTGCGGTTATGAAAGAGAGGATAACGCGGTAAATTGCTTTGACTTTTGCTGCCTACTTTCCATTGTCTCCAAAGGAGGAGCTATATGCATAATTTTCTCCCATGAAACTATCAGGTACATTGAGAACAAGAGAGATCACTGGCGCCCCTCGCCGATGGTAGTCATGAGAGACATTGAAGACATGAACAGGCTGAAGTTCTCGGTGTGGCTTTCCCACACAATAAACCACCAAAACATGGGAGAGAAATGGGCAAGGAGAGCACTATTGCTGGAGGAGATGGTCAAGATCTTCAAGGAGCTCGACATCGAATACCGGATGCTGCCATGCGACGTAAATGTTAGATCCCTGCCCAGCTTGGTCTCGAATAGGCTCCCTTCTAATTGGATTACCTGCGCCAGGAAACAGTGAGATTGCGTCCTGTGGATTGGCCTCCTCGAGCTAGATTCTAGAAGTAGTTCGACTTCCGGGAGGCATCATGAGTCAGTTCGTACTCTAGATTATATATGAACTATGTAACTAACCTTGGCGGCTGTGCATATCTGAGATCGTTAACTCGATAGTAACAGCGAAATATCTCTAGTTTGTTCATACCCTGTATTAACCGTGGATGTTGTCCTCCATTTACACAACTAATACTCCTGTGGTTTAGACCGCAATGTTTTTATCGAGTGTTATGAAGCTCGGTTACTATTTGATAGTCTGACTCGATTCAGGATGATGTTATGCTATGGGTCTGTTTAGGATTGTTGTTATGCTACGTTTTTTTTTTCTTATTTTCTTTTTTCGTTTGATTGGCTGATGAAAGGGACGTATTTGTTTTTTATTTTTGTTTACGTAATGGACGAAACGAAAATAGAAAATAAAAAGTCAAAATCGATTAAAATGGTTTTCAGTTTCTATTTTTGTATAAATAATGTATAAAACGAAAATAAAAAACAAAAAATCAAAATCGATTAAAATGGTTTTCTATTTTCTATTTCATATGAATATTTTATTTAAGTTTTTCTTTTCAAAAAATCATGTTATATGTTTTTAATTTTCGTTATTAATTTTTTTATATGATTGATTTTGATTTTTCATAATCAGCAATATTAAACAACCCTTAATAAATTGATGCTCTATCCTGTGAGGTTACTGTTCGACTTTTGTTTATTGCTAGCATTGGAACATTTTCTTGTGAACTTTAACCAACCATTATGTAGGGGTCCAATATGGACCAACAATGCAACCAGAAGTTCTTGCAGCAAAAGGATAAAGAGAGCCATTGGCATATTTCTCAACCACTTGATCCGGCGTTTCTCCACCGCAACCAAACACCTCAGATCAGGCCACCGGCGATGGCGACGGTGCCGGTGAAGGTGCACGGGCCGGCATTCTCGACAGCGGTGTCGAGAGTGCTGGCGTGTCTGTTTGAGAAGGATGTTCCGTTTGATCTCGTCAATGTAAACATCGCCAAGGGACAGCATAAGTCCCCTGATTTCCTCAAGCTGCAGGTATTTTCCCTCCTCCTCTGGCGAATCAAATCGCCGTAGGCGCTTGTGGCTTCGTGTAATGATCCGGAGATCTTTGATGATGGTTTCTAATTCTGTTATGTTGTCTGTTTCTTCAGCCCTTTGGTCAGGTACCGGCTTTCCAAGACGGGAACGTTTCGCTTTTCGGTAACTCGAATCCCGTTGTTTTCCTCTCGTAGTTATATCTCGAGTGAAATATTTACGAAGAAACGCCCCTGTTACGAGATCTGAGGAGAATGGACGTGAGAATTGATCCAGTAGAGTTAGTTGATTCACATTTGAAGATCATGGCCATTGGTGTTTGATCATGCTCAATGTTATTTTGCTTCTGATGAGTGAATAATTTCAGAATCAAGATCGATATGCCGCTACATAGCGGAGGCTTATGCTGACCGAGGAAACAAGAAGCTGTATGGTGGAGACACATTACACAAAGCGTTCATCGACCAGTGGCTGGAAGCCGAGGGGCAGAGCTTCAACCCGCCCTCATCGATCCTCGTGTTTCAGCTAGTGTTTGGCCCGAGGATGAAGATCAAGCAGGATGAAGCCGCGATCAACCAGAACAAGGCAAAGCTGACCAAGGTGCTGGACGTTTATGACAAGAGGCTCGCGGATAGCAAGTACTTGGCCGGAGATGAGTTCTCTTTGGCGGATCTATCTCACCTTCCCAATGCACATTACTTGGTGACCGGGACTGATTTGAAAGAGCTGTTCAAGGAGAGGGAGAATGTCGGCAGGTGGTGGGAGGAGATCTCGAGTCGGGAGTCTTGGAAGAAGACGGTTGATTTGCAGAAGTCTCCGCAGCCTAAGAAGTGAAAATGATGGGTATGTATGCCTCGTATTCGAGATTTGATTGACTTATGTTGCCTTCAGACCCTGCAGCCATTTGAGTACAAGCACTGGATTCTTGAGTTTTTCTACGCATGTATACCGCTACGTCGGTGGTCATTTTTCTTGAAGAATGTTGTAACATCCCAGGAAATAACTTAAACAGTACGATAATATTATCTACATTTACATGATACATCTTTATTTTATATGACCCATCACTGTAAGATTATACAATTAAATGTGTTTAATGTAAAATAATGTTGAAATTAATAATCTCCAGATGGCCTATGGGGTCGATTGTCAACCTAGATAACAATTCATGATAACTTTTTGATTACAAGAATTGATCGGGACATTATAAATATAATCTTGTCAACGCCTGATTCCAAAATATTTTCCTGTCATAAAAGACAGCAAATTTTTACCCTGCTAAACTAGCACTAGGTCACAAGAACAAGAACCGTAATGGATTTCATTTCACTCAAAACACTGATGTCTAGCATGTTTAACTACGTTAGCCGCAACGCCAATTTGGCCTACGAGATGCCAAAGAGTGCTGATCAAAAGCTTAGCTGCTAAAACATTTACAGGATAGTCAAGTCGGCCACTGCAAAATTAGAGTCCTCACTGTAGGATCCAAGAGAAGCTTGCCTAACCAGATACACATACAACTCCAGCTACCAAGCACGGAAGCTCGCCTCCCCAACTCAATAAGGCATTACGCTGGTTCCGTTGAGTTCTCCATGTCTCTGCTTCAGCTTCTTGTATTCGTCCAGCTCTCTCTTGTACCTTTCCTTATCTTCCAATCCAATCTTCTGATAAACCTACAAGTGCAGCAAAAGAGATTGTCGAAAATGACTGGCGAAACCACTTTGAACGAATATAGCAGAATAGTCTGCCTTCATTCGAGTTCTGCTTACCATTCTTTCCTCGGGGCTAAGATTATTCCAAGAATTCCCAACCATTTTCGTAAACTCGCGTTTGTTAGGATAAAGGGACTTGAGCATGGAGTGCTTCTCAGCAAAGAAGAAGTTGTAGCCACTTCTATTGGGTTTTGGGTGGGTAGGGTCTCCTCCCCACCTCCTCTTCCTCTTCCGTCGCCGCCCTGGCTGGCGAGGGTTAGGATCATAAGGAACTATAGCATTAATCGGCTCAGGATCCAGATCGTTATCCCCGTTATCCTGATCCTGATCCTGATCCTGGTCCTGATTGGGGTCTGGAACTGGAGCAGTGACTGGAAGCTTGGCCGGATGGTAAAGCACCCCATGGAGGACTTCAGTTCCCATTCTGACCGACACCAAGTAACCATTGTCGAACTTCCCATCAATCACTCCCACCACAGTTGATCCAACAGGCCCTGACACATTGCCACAATATATATCATCATCAAGACATAGAGCACCTTATAATTACCAAGTTTAGACAAGTACCTCCATCAGCTGAACCGGAGGAACCTCCTCCTCCTCCTCCTCCTTCAACTCTGCTTCGTGGCGTATGTTTTCCATTGTTGGCCACATCAGCTCCGTTTAAACACTGCTCAAAGGCCAAAGGAGCTGCAAGAGACAGAAATGAACCCGAATCAGATGACATATTGTGACTTACTACAAAAACCCGAATCCACAGACAAAAAAATCCATCTAAGTTTCTAACCAACACATATAAGTTGATTCTGTGATGCTCTGAACCACGACATTGGCATTTTGCGATAAGATGCACGATGGATATGCAGCAAGATAGATCGAGTAGGTACCTGGCACAGGAGATAGCACAAGGGCTTGGGAGTTGAAAAAGTAGACCAGTTCATAATGGAGTAGAAGGGTGTTATAGTGCTTCCTTAGCACAAATGAGGCACTTGTCGTCGTGGGTGCAAAGTTAAAAGCATATCCAATTTCCCTCCATTTCTTGTCAAGAACCACCTGCATTGCATAACATCGTGTAAAAGTTTCGTTCGGAGACACAGAACCCCGAGTTTCGAGGATAGAGATATTGGTATAGTGTTACGTCTGAAGCGGTAATCAACTCCGGTAGTGTTAGATTCCGATTACAAGCTAAGAAACTTAAGAGCTGAGTTGAAAGGGATTGAGGCAAAAACAACCTTGTCATATCCACCTCTGCGTGTAACCTCCACGTATAACTTGTGTAAATCCAGCTCCTTCTTTGCAATCACAGGCACCCTTTCAACATAAAACAGGATGGTCTTGGATCAGAGTAAGATGGATATGAAGCACCGACTGTCTATACCAAACGCGAGAAATGATGCACAGATAATTCCTGATAACTATTGTCGTATTTTAGTACAAATATTTGATTGTAATATAAAGTTTCATGAGTTAAAAGTATTTTTATGAAAATGTGTATTTTGTAGTCATATCTTTTATAAAAAAATATATATTTATGTTGGTTTTTTTTAAAGAGATGCTATAATATTAAATAAATGAATTTTAAGATATGACTTTTAGTGAATAGTCATATCTTTTGGGATCTATAAATATTATTTCAAACTCATGAAAACGGATGTTTTTAGTTCTTCTCCTTTCTCTGTTTGTTAGAGAACAGAGTTTCCCCTTCTTCCTTTTGTCTGTTCTGTTTGAGAGACAAGGAAATCAACATCATCAATTTCGCGATTGAATTTTTTGGAGATCATGGAATTGCTATCCAATGATCTTCAACTAGGCTTTGTTTCATCCCAGGAGACGATTTGCCTCTAACCCTTAGCAAATTCTATACGAATGGGGGGCAAATAACGTCTTAAAGAGAGTAGATTACTATGACTCAAAGTCGATTTTCTATACTTTCTCCAATCCTTCTCATTCCCCCCTATCATACAAGGGTGCGCTGAGGCTGCAGCCCGCAGCAGCAGGCTGCTTACTGGCTGCAACTAGCACTACCAGCTCGTGTCAAAAAATTTTTACTGTAACTTGATAATAAATTCATAGTCACATTTTACATCTAAAAACTGTCATTATAATTTCATCAACGTACGATATAAATTTTGAACTTGCACTATAAAAAATAAAACTTGCATTACTCGCTACTGTCAGTACGCTGCAGCCACGGATTTCTGTTTAGATAAATCAGGTACACAAACCAGTTTTGCTACCGTTTGAACCCCAGTTCTAGGTAAAACTATGTTAATTAGAAACAAAATTATGCGCTAAATTGGAAATGTTAGATTAGGTTAGCATATAAGAGTTCAACCAAACTCATTCTCGAACTATTTGAGTTAAACCGAGTAGCCATGCATACAAGGGTTCGAGAGTAACAAAAATAG
>JAOVYX010001927.1:0-12215 GCA_035668315.1 Drosera spatulata | reverse complement strand
CACTTTCTTCTTTAACATGGAGCGATACTTCGATCTCTTAGGCATAAGAGACGAAGAGGAGAAGATCAAGACCGCGGTCATGTTTCTCTCCGACACGGCGACTATGTGGTGGCGTCGTCGTTACGGTGATGTTCAAGCAGGAACATTCACCATGAAGAAGTGGGATGACTTCAAGAAGGATCTCAAACTCCACTTCTATCCGGAGAATGCCCAATTCGAAACCAAGAGACAACTTCGAAAATTGAGACATACAGGCACGATTCGAGAGTACGTGAAGGAATTCACGGAGCTACTCTTCCAAATCAATGACATGTCCGAGGAAGACCGACTCATCTACTTCGAGGATGGACTCCAACCATGGGCGCAACAAGAGTTACAAAGACGCGGTGTCCAAACTCTTGCGGCGGCCATAGCGACGGCGGAGTCCTTCATCGAATTTAAGAGGAGTGAGTCTCCACGGCGCATGGAGTCGAGGAGTGACTCCGAGAAAGGTGGAGGAGAGACCAACGGTGGGATCGAGTCAACTTCGAGTTTCGTTAGGGGGAGCGATTCGAAGAGAAGGGAGCAAAGAGGGTGGAACAAGAGCACGACCAAGGATGCGGGGAAGTCCAAGGGAGAAGTGACGTGCTTCTTATGCGATGGCCCTCACTTCATTCGGGAGTGCCCAAAGAAGAATGCTCTATCGGCTATGGTTGCTCGAGTCTAGGAGGAACCCGTGCAAGAGATGGGATCTTTGAGGATCCTTAGCGCGATGAAGACCACGGAAGAGAAGTCTTCATCGACGACCCCTAAGACGTTGAAGACCATGGAAGAGAAGTCCTCATCAAGGGTCCCCAATTCGATGAGGACCTCGGGGGAGAAATCTTCATCGAAAGGGTTGATGTACGTCGATGCGGTGATCGGGTCGTACACAACTCGTGCCTTGGTTGATACCGGGGCAACTCATAACTTTGTCTCGCGGGGAGAGGCAAAGCGGCTTGGACTTCGAGTCGACAAAGAGCAAGGCATGCTCAAAGCGGTGAACTCGAAGGCCGAACCAATCGATGGCGTGGCCCGAGGCGTGCGGCTTCGCCTTGGCGATTGGAAGGGATCGGTGGATCTCACGGTCGTTCCGATGGACGACCATCCTTTGGTGCTTGGCATCGACTTCATCAAGGGTGTGAAGGCGATACCAATCCCCTTCGCTAATGTGTTACACATAGCGAAGGAAGACGGAGTTTGCGTGGTGCCAATGGTGCGACGAGCGAAGAAGGCTCACGCGAAGAGGGTCGCGACCATGCAACTCATTACGGGAAGCGAAAGCGAGGAACCTACTCGCTTGGTGAAAGGTGAGATCTCGCGCGCGGCAAAGGAGAAGCCAAAGAAGATCTCACGAGTCTTGCCGAAAGAGCACGGGAAGGAACTCCCTCCAGGACGGCAAGATGGATGCTTGAAGGCTCATCGTGACAATGCCAGGAAAGGATCGAGTCATGCGAAGACGTCGCGACGAGGACGTTCGCGACATAGGTGGAGGAGTATGTCACGGACGGGTTAAATTGCAAGGTTTGCGCTGCGGAATTGCCTAGAGTTCTCTAGACAATTTCATACTTTTCTAGAGTTTTCTTGAGAACTCTAGGGTTCTTCGGAATTCTCTAGAATTCCCTAAAGTTTGGTAGAATTCTCTAGGAAGTTCTTGAGTGGTCTTGTACATATGAGAAGAGTCTAGAAGACTCTTGTAGGTTCTTGAACATAGGAGAAGGATATGGAAGAGTCTAGATGGGCAAGTCTAGAACTCTCCATGGAGGTGTATATAAAGGGGTGCAAGGCTCATTTGCCAAACCATCCCACACCATCCCAAACCATCCAAGTCATTCCAAACACTCTTGTAAGCTCAAAGCCTTGTAATCTTCCAAAGTTCTTAATACAAAACTTGTTTTCAAGTTCCATACTCTCTTAGCATTCACAAACATCACCTTTCGGTGACGAGTAGGCTGAGCTCAAACGAAGGTGTGAGTTACTTGAGTGTCGCACGGGTTGCAAGAATCTAACCCCGTGACAACCAGCTTACCTCAAAGCCTACGAATGTGAGAAAATGCCTCAGTGGTGTAACTTGGTCTATTTTGATATTCAGCAGCTTAGTGTCTATCAGGAAGCTATTTCTTATAAAGAGGTAGCTGGGATTCCTCATTGGGTTCATGCTATGCAACTTGAGCTACATGCTTTATAGCCAATAACACATAGGACCTTGTGGATTTACCTGCTGGAAAAAGGCCAATTGGGTCTAAATGGGTCTTCAAGGTAAAGTTGAAGTCTGATGGCACTCTTGAGAGGTATAAGGCTCGTCTTGCAGCCATAGGATATACTCAGCAGGCTGGTATTGATTATCAAGATACCTTCTCCCCCATTGTTAAAATGGCCACTATACGCACCATTATTGCCTTGGCTGCCCAACAAGGATGGTGTATGCATCAGTTAGATGTTAACAGTACTTTTCTACATGGTGCTTTGATTGAGGAAGTCTCTATATGAAGCCACCTCCGGGGTTTTCCTAATCCCATGAATAAGGTCTGTAGGCTGGGGAAATCTTTGTATAGGCTCAAGCAAGCATCTAGGCAATGGTTTGCTTAACTCTTGGCCAAGGGTTTCATGTAGGACAATTAAATTAAGATCTTTTATCATAGTTGGATTTAGAACGCAATCAAAGATTATAAAACGACACATGTTACCTCGATTAGTTGAATCCATGATGAAAAACAGCAGAATTGAATTTGCAAACTGTTACAATCAACACACGTTAATAGACTCCACTTTCCTAATCCCCTATCAACTGGTTTCGATGAGACTCCATATATAGCACGGTTAGGGTTAAGGAATGTGACCTATTTGTATTTATATGTCGCAAATAATTGACCCTCTTATCATAGACCAATAAACTACCCAACCTACACTAACTAACCCATATTAGACCAACTAAGAGCCCAATGTCTCAAAGGACTAGACCAACAAAATTAGCCCAACACAACAATAAATAAAACCACATGATTTATTACTATAATAAATTCAATATTCTCCCATTGGGTTTTATCAATTGTTAAAACCAAAACAAAAACAAGAGTGTTTTAAAAAACAGTTTGTCTATGAAAACCAAGTTAAACATGGGCTAATTTATGTAGTTCGAAAAATTTATCGGCAATAAAAATCATTGGTCTAGAGACGCTCTTCTAGTCAATTTAGTCCCATAGAATCTCGAGTCTTTGATCATGACGGTAACTGCATCTTTTCATAAGTGATATAGAACCTTCCATGGTCACAATACTGACATGAATTTAATATGGTAGTGTGACAAATAGATAATATCCAAACATAAACATCATGTATTGTCCTCTTGTCAGTCACACATTTTCTCACCTTATGTACAATGTATGATTTTGAGAAAACCGGTTCCAACGAACCCATATGTCTTGATTTTATTATCACGTGATATATTTTAATATATCCCAAGACATATAACATGGCTCAACTTATTACCTTAATCTTTGCTCAAAGCTGACATAAAACTTCGAGACTTTTAGACAGAATGAAGTTAACATATATATAAAACACCAACGTGCCAAATATATAACTATGAAAAGCTGCACTTAATTTAACTTCATAAAAGAAATAATACAACAGATAAAATAATCTATCTAACCGCAAAGAAAAACAAATGATAGCTCCTATTAAATGACAACATCCAATGATGCAACTAAGCCCATGCTACCAACATATCTCTCAAAGATATTTGAGCGCAGTCCTTTTGTCAAGGGATTAGCAACTGTATCATCTGTACCAATCTACTCTAGTGAAACATCGTCGTCTTGTACTCGTTCCTTGATGGGCATGTACTTCACCTCAATTGTCTTAGACCCTGTGATACTTTTATTGTTGTTGATGACCAACACAGCAGCTCGATTATCACAAAACAAACGGATGGGTCTAGACACAAAATCAGCAATGGTCAACTCACGCAAGAAGTTCCTTAACTTAACGGCTCTAGTCGCAGCTTCAAAACAGGCTATGAATTTGGCTTGCATGGTAGAAGTGGAAACATATTTTTGTTTCTCACTCTTCCAAGCAACTGCCCCACCTGCTATCAAGAAGACAAAACCAGAAGTGGACTTCCTATCATCCTCACAGCTAGCAAAATCAGAATCTGAATAACCCACCAACTACAAGTCATCAAATTTGCGATAAGTCAACACATAATCTTTCGTCCTCTTCAGATACCTCAAAACCTTCTTAGCAGCAATCCAATGGGCATGTCCAGGATTAGATTGGTATCTATCAAGAAGTCCAACAGTAAAAGCAACGTCCGGTCACGTACAAACCTGTGCATACATAATGCTCCTCGCGACACTAGCATAAGGAAATCGCTTCATAGCTTCCTTCTCAACTGGATTTTTAGGACACTGCGACGAGTTCAATTTGTTGCCAACACAAACAGGAACACCACCAGCTTTGCATGCTAACATATTGAACCGCTTAAGAACAAGTTCAATATAAGTCTCTTGAGAAAGACTCAAAAGATAATGTGAACGATCTATTGCGAACTCTATCCCACGAACATATAATACCCGAGAATTTTGGGATGTATAAATAATAAAGAAATATATATTAAGCAAATATTTAGAATATTTGGGATAAAAAAACGACAAGTAACGAAAACTATAAAGTGTAACACATGTAACGAACGTTATGGAGATAAGAGAGTTGCGTACAAGTGCAAAATTTTTTAGTCCCGAAAATAATATCTTCATCGATAGAACGTTTTAATAAAATGTTTGGAACGTTACGGTTTGAACGAAATAATTTTTTGAGGTAAAATTATATGAGACTTTTGCAAATGCGGTATAAGAAATACCATAATATCTTAAACAAATACACTCAATACATCACACCCCACCACTCATCCTTTTCTTCATTTTAATCACCACCACCGGCCATCTTTTACCCTATATCACCTTTCATCTTTCATCTTCCATCACCATAACCACTCCATTCACCACTTCCACCATAACCACCCCACCTTATCTACCACCACCACTCCACTTCATCCACCTCCACCACAACCACTTCCAATGCCTCACAACACCTTCTCTCAATTATCAATATCTTCCTCTACTCCTCAAACACTCTCTTTACTCTTGCAAACTTATCCGGAAAGGAAATCAAGGAAACTAACCTCACATCATCACACTCTCCTTCACAAAACACTTACATTTTGCATTATGACACTATCTCCATACTCTATCAAAATTAATAAGATTGATAATCACAACAACGAGGATGAATCAAGGAATCCAACGCCGTAAACTGTGTGGAAATTCGACTATCGAATCAAGAGTTATTGTTGTTTTAAAATTTGTTCACATATATCACGTGTAGCTAACTCACTATTTTCTATCATATCTTGCATAAGACCTAATGAATTATCGATTCGAGGCTATCATGATGTTCGGAAAGAAGTCAGGAACCCAACGAATCTAACAATGCTAAGATCCGACGTGTAGAGTGAGAGTTATCATCAAACAAAGTCTCAAACGTCAAAAAATGCTAGAGAGTTAACCAAACCCCATTTCGATCCGTTTTTGTCATGCATAAGTGCAAAGATGTTTGCACATTAGTTGTATGGATCATAATGAGCCACTTTAGGATTATTCTAGAGATATTTGCATAGAAAACGAGTTTAAAACCAGGTTTATTGGTTGTCACGGGCGTGACCAACGAAACTTATTCAGGTTTTGTATTTTAAACAGCGTCACGCCCGTGACGACTAATAGGGTTTGAAATAAATTCTGATTTTAATTTATGATGAAGCCTCACATGTCTAGTTTCTAATGAAGTTAAAAGATCATGATTTGAAGTTGTGAATCTTAAGATATAAATCAAAACGTTCGAATATGTCAATCTGTAAAAACTGATTACAGAACTGGCTTTGTAGCTTAATTCAGAATCACTCAGTAAGCGTTAGAAAACGAGCTTATATCACTCGAAAGCTCTTGAAGTCTAGTTTTTCAGAACAGTTTACAAATCTTAAATTGGGGTTTTACGTAAAGATTTATGAGGTGATTAGTGAACAAATGTCAAACTATCTGATCTAGTAGAAAATATAAAATTGAACGAATTAACTAGAATGATAAGGCTTTATGATGAGAACTCTGATTCTATGAAAATTTTATAGAGTCTTTATGTAGAATTTTACGAAATAATTTTCGAATGTGTATGCGAGAAGTTATATATTTAAATGCGTCAATATGTCATATTGGATAGAATCTGGGACACCCGTCCCAAAGGTCGGGACACTCGTTCCAGAGGGCGAGATGCCCGTTCCAGAGATCGGTACACCCGTCCCAGAGGTCGGGACATTTAATATGATGCAAACGTCTTCGTGACCAAATGATACATTTAATGTAATGCAATACCGTGAAAAACAGAAATGGAGAAGAATGGTGTGTAATCTTTGTGATGATTATGTTATACATGTGTAACAGTAAAGAAAAGGAATACCATGCCTGAGAGGTATAAGTAATTTTTTGTAGCGACATATCTTCTGTTAAACCACTTCCCAGGTATGCATTATATAGGCTGCTTTGTTAATGCAAACATGTTGCATTGCTAATTAAGGAGATGTTTTATTTTGTTATGCAAACGCAAGAATAAATATTGTACTAGGTGGAGGATGTTAGGAGATAGAATTAAAGATGTGCGTTATATCGTATGTTTAGATCTCCCATATAAGGAGAAGAGTTCTTGAATGAAAATTCAAGCTCTTCCATACAATTCCAAGTGTAAATCAAAGAGAGACAAGGGAGCTAGTATGAAGAAGGTTGAAACCTTCGATACCCAAGTCTTATTCCAACAAAGTTTTTTTCTATCAAACTGGTATCAGAGCTAGCACGATCCCGACGTTTCTAAAAGATGGCAAACTTGATCCAACCTCAAATCCCGAAATCGACGAAGTCCAATTGTGATAATTGGAGCATACAAATGAAGGTGTTGCTTGGTTCCCAAGTTCTGTGGGAGCTCGTCGAAGGAGGCTATGTTGAGTCAAAGTCACAGGTTGTTGAAGCAGCTTTATCAAAAGCTTAAAAAATTGAGCTAAAGGAAACGTGGAAGAAAGACAAGAAGGCATTGCTCTTGATCTACCAAGGAGTAAACGAGTCGGGCTTTAATAAGAGTTTTGATGCAAAATCTTCTAAAATAGCATGTGAGGTTTTGAAGAACTTCTACGAAGGTGCAGACAAAGGTAAGAAGGTTCGTCTCCAAGCTTTATGAGTGGAGTTCGAAAACTTGAAGATGAAGAATGGAGAAACGATTTCTGATTACTTCAGCCGTGTTCAAATGGTGACAAACCAAATGAAAAGGAACGACGAGACGCTTGATGATATGAGAATAATGGAGAACGTCTTGAGATCCTTGAGCTCAAAATTCGATTAAATTGTTGTGGCGGTTGAAGTGTCAAAGGATCTCTCGACTATTTCTATCGACGAGTTACAAGTTCTTTGCAAGCTCATGAGCAAAGAATGAATCAGAACAAGTACCAAGGTGATAACTTAAAACAAGCTCTCCAAAGTCAGCTAAATGTCAAAGACAATGGACAAAGAGGTTCAAGGACAAGGATAGCGAGGAAGATGAGGCTCTAGAGGCAACTTAAGTCCTAATAGAGGACGTGAAAAACAAGCTTTCCAAAATAGCTATGATAGTCAAGACTATGAGACTAATCAGGGACAGTCAAATCTCCGAAGAAGAGGCCGAGGAGCACGAGGTCGAGGTCGTGGCAGATACAACCAAGAAGATGGATCACAGAGCCAATGCTTTAACTGTGATAAATATGATCACTACAATTATGACCGTTGGAGCAAGCATGAGAAAAATATAGCAAAGAAGTGCAACTTTGTAGCAGATGGTCCGACAGATGATTCGACTGTTCTCTTGGTTTTCAAAGGAAATGAAATAAAGAATCAAAATACTTGGTTCTTAGATTCGGGAGCAAGTAATCACATGTGCGGGATCAAGGAGAATTTCACGGAGTTAGATGAATCAGTTGCTGGTGAGGTCAATTTTGGTGATCATTCGAGGATCGCCATCAAAGGGAAAGGAAGCATCCTAATCCAGGCAAAAGCTGGAGATCAGGGGTATACCTCTAATCGCTATTATGTTCCTATCTTGAAAGCAAATATTTTAAGTTTGGGGAAATGTTTGGAAAGAGGATGCGAAATCTTGATGAAGGGTCTCACTCTTACCATCACGAACAAAGGTGAACTATAGCCAGGGTTCGTATGTCTTGAAATAGAGTATTCACCTTAAATATCACCATTGCTTCTGTAAGTTGTCTCAAGTTCGTCATCAAGAATGAGTCATGGCTCTGGCACTTGAGATTGGGGAACTTATCATTTTGTGGCCTTAATCTGCTTTGGAGGGAGAACATCGTGAAGGGACTGTCCAAAATCGACCATCAAGAAGGGCAAGCAACATAGGATGAGCTTTCCTATTGGAAAATCAAGAAGAGGAACGCAGCCATTGGAGTTGGTTCATACCAACATTGCTAGACCATTTGAGGTTACTTCGCTAGGAGGTAACAAATATTTTCTGATTTTTATCGATGATTATAGTAGAAAGTGTTGGAGAAAAGATCTATTTCTTGAAGCAGAAAATAGAAGCTTTGGAGAAATTGAAAGTGTTCCAAGAGATGGTAAAGAAGCAGAGCAGCTACTATCTGAAGGTGATCCGGTCTAATCGAGAGGGAAAGTATAACTCGAAAGAGTTTTAAGAATTCTATAAGAACAATGGGATCATCCATCAACTCACAACAGTCTACATTCCGTCAGAGCGGGATTATAGAGTGGAAGAACCATACTATCCTTGGTGAGTCAAACCCATGATGTATAGAAATTAAGTGATAGGCAAACTCTAGTCTTAAAATATCCCAGTATGCGTCAATATTGAGATTTATCTTCTTGGAAAGTGTGCTTGCAATGGGTGCGCAGTAAGGTTAATCATCTCAAGAGATATCGAGTTCGATGAAGAAGACCATTGGTATTGGAGCAATGAGGAGAAGAAGAAAGGACTGTTTTTTGATGCAGAAGAAGAAAACCTAGAAGAAGTGCAAGATAATCCTGCCCCTGCTCAAAGTTCACTAGCTAGCCCAAATCTTATTCCAACAAAGTTCTTTACTAACGATATCATAAGAGGAGGCCATATGAGCTCACAGCAGATGATTCGAGATTGATAACTCAATCAAGATAAATACTTATAAGAATAGCAACTGTAATCAACCACTAATGTATCTTAGAAGCTGTATCCGTATCATTCATCAAGTATATGGTCATTGTTTCAAGCTGGTCTCGAGTTGTCTCTCGTTGATGAAGAAAGCAAGCTACATGTGCGTGCTCTGCATTAGAAGGTACACAACAATGAGATGAAGAACATGTAAAGTGTACTCAATCTCTGGATGAACCCTTCGAAGGAAAACTAAAGTCGCAGAAATACTGATAAAATAAAATTGATCGTCGAAAGCGACAAAGATTGAGGTCCTTCTTTTCTAGCAGATTTTAGACCTTTTAGAACCCTTGTCAGTATATACTTTTGTCCTGAAAAAAAAAAAAAAAACAATTATTCTAATGGCACAGTTAAGCTTCAAGTTCTAATTCTCCTTCCCTAGGACGGCTCGGCCAAGCCTCTATAAAGATGGTGGGCATGCGGACAAGCAGGATAAATTGGCTCCGCTAGGCTCCCAAGCTATAGAACCTGCCTCACCTTGTAGCACCATGGGCAGATCCCCATATGGCTATCGTAAACTAGGTACCAAATTCTCACCTCGGAGGGGATCCAGAAAAAGAGATTATATATTCTTATATATTGAAAAGCATGTGAATGATGTTTTGCCAAAAATCAATTCCGTGACCAAAGCATTACTAGCATGACTATCGAACAAATGTGTACCACACTCGGACTAAATACAAACACAACACAGATTAATGATTCTACCTCTTTTCATTTGTGCAATGGGACATGTATCGCAAATTTGAAGGAGAAAGCAAACTACCTAAGCAAAACGTTGGTCCTTCGATATAAATATCAGCTGAGGTAAGGCAAAATAGGTTTGAACCAGAGTGCATAATACAATCGTAATGATCTATACAGACCTGAGGCATGATAAGACGGAGCTTATGACCTTGTCATTCTTCAGATTGTACTATCACGACTTTGTCCGGTTCCCAAATAGCATGCTGCATCCATCTTACGTATAACCTAAAGGCTCGTCAATACCTATGTCAAAACACTGACCTTGGCTGAACTAAAGATACCCTGAACCATGAAACGTCATCATATCCATTATTATCCATACTACTAATTTAAAAGCACACCAAATCAGAATTGTTGTTCGACTTGAGATAGGAGGCAGAGATACCATCTCATACTCATTTCCATATATTCCAACAAAAAAATTTAAAAGCATTCGTCTCGAACCCTTGCTTCCTTGTGTCATCCGTACAATCCAATTCAAAGGATTTCACGTACACGTCCACCAATCAGTCCGGTTAATCATGTAGCAAAGGAAATTGTCTTTGACCCGTTTCAATAACCCGGGTTTGAGCCTTAAAATATACGCCTGACAAGGAGGTCATGAATGATTTCAATTACCTGGTAATCATCATTACCAGTATCATAGCCGAACCCGAAAACGACCCACAAGATTTCATCGAGTCGCCGGCTCGGTCTCTCTCGGGTGCGAGTGAATGATTTCCTGTTTTCTTTGCTTGTTTCACTTGTTCTTGTTCATCGTTCAACCATAGTGTCCCTACTGCAGCAACAGTTTATAAAATACTGCAATCACATTTCCACCCGCACAGTTTTAAAAAACAAAAAGTTTAAAATTTAAAATAAAAAATCAAATTTGAAAACTACAATCACTTGTTAGTTCCCATCATCCTTTCTCCCTTATCTTTTCCCATCCACTATCCTCTATTTTACACCCTGCCTTTGAGATTCCAGATAAAAAACAGAAAAGAGGGAGAAAAGTTTGATAGGAAGTAGGGCTTTTTTCATCACATATTTATTTAAAAATATTTTTTTTAATTTTAATTTGTTTTTTCAAATTTTAAATTTGTAGTGAAAATTGCTCCTATAATAATTTGCTTATTGTTACCAGCAATTGAAACCATTTTTCGTTTTCTTTTCATAAGCATTGGTTGTAGGTTTTTATAGGAAAGAAAAAGAGAGAAAAAATAAAAAGAAAATATATTATATTTTTCTTTTTGAATTTTCTTCTAAGAGAGGAGAAGATTTGAAGAGAAAGAAAAATTAATTGATTAAAATCTTTGTATTTCCATTATTATCCTCTCTGAAACTCATGCCTTATATTTAATGCATTCAATAAATACAAGGATAAGATAATAAATTCAATATCATGTACTATTTTCTCTTCTTTTCTTCTCCATTCACAAGCAAAACAAAGGAGATCATCAATTACTTTCTTTACGAAACTCACAAACATAATAGAGAGAAAATGTCAATTTTTTTGTTCTTTTCTTTTCTCTCCTATTCTATCCAAACCCGCAAGCAAAAGGCGAACATCATAGGTTAACCCTAAACCTTGATTATGAAAGTCATATAATTAACTCAATCGGTTAACCATGGGTGATCATATGGTCTTCTAGGAAAAATTTAATCAAAGATTGTGCATTGCTAAAGTTAGAGTTAATCCCATCATATTTAACTACGTAATCAGCAAAAAGAAAATTAAAAATGCTTGAAGAATTTATTTTGGTTGTTTTGTATGTTCATTTGGTAGTATACTTAGTTCTTTTAATAGCTTCGTTGTGGGGTTGTCGCTTAACCTCATATCCCATGGGTTTACCCAAACTCAAATCAGATCGAATCAAGAAAAACCCATTTTGAATGGGTTTGGGTTTGGTAATATCCGAATTTTTTGAAATGGGTTTGGGATTTTATAACTTAGTTTTCTAATAATTAATGTGAACATCTTAACACTCTTATCAAATCACGCTATGTCATATATGTATTATTATGAATAATCACAATCATCGAGGCATTCCAATTGACTATAAATTAAAAAAAATTAGTAATTACCTAAACATTCTTGAGCAAGTGGGCCGACTGGGGAGGGTGGTTGCAGGGCGGGACGGTCGGCCGCGGAGAGGGTCGCGACTGGGCGGGATCGTGCTGCTGGTGGC
>JAOVYX010001926.1:0-12218 GCA_035668315.1 Drosera spatulata | reverse complement strand
GTGGGGACCAATCCGGTTCATGAACCGGCCGGGAACCGGGCGGCCGGGTTGGGAGGAAAGTGTTGGGGTTGGACAGCTACCCAGGGCCGGTTTATTAGGCAAATCGTGGGGGGAATGTTATCGTGTCACGTGACAGTGATGGTCTCCTGACTCTCCTCTCCATTCTCTGTGGTCTGTTTGCTAGTATTGGCTCACTGGTTTTACCCGGTCCATTTTTATATGTAACGTGCAGTATATGAATATGTGATTGTTTGATGTCACTTATAGAAATTAGGAATCGTAACGAGGAATGTAGTTTAAACGGTTCACGAAATGTCGTCGTGTTTGCTCAATTCATGAAACGTGAGATAAAGTAGGCGGTGATGGTGGTGGTGATGGTCCGGTTATATCAAAGTCTGATTGTTTTAGGATCTTGGTCATCCTAGTTGAGATCTTGAAGTCAATACCAAAATAGGATTTCATAGGCCAAAGTAACATAAACAAATGTATGAACTAGATCCAAACATCAATCAATAATTGTATGTTAATAGAGTAATGCTGCGCTCTTTCCACCTCGTCGCGAGATAGAGCGAGGGAACATAACATGCCTTAATGTTTCAAAACGACTACAATTGGAAGTATAGACATAATTTCAAGTTTCAACAAGTGAAGCAAGCTGTGGATTTTATGTCTAGAGAAACCAAAATTGACTACACAAAACCGAAAAATTGATTTCAAACAAAGATCTAATAAGCTAACGACTTCTCAATTGCTTGAGATATCAGGTGATTGTTTTGCTTTTTGATTTGATTTTTCGTGTTGTGAAGTTATCGTCACGTTTTCTTTTTGTTGTTTGATTTCGGACCACTTTCTAGGAAGCGGTGTGTGAGACTATCTAATTAAGAATACCTCCCATTTTGGGTACAAAAATTTTTCTAGAGTTGACTCTGTGTGGGAAACTGAATAGAAGTTTGGTATTGGTGTGTGTGCCATGTGATAGTTTAAATTATAGTAACAAAGTTAACCGTAAGTGACAATTTTACCCTCGCATATGTATTATCGTTGTGTTTTTAATGAAGATATTAGGAACAATTTTTATTAATATATCTGAGATTTGATTATCTATATCGTTTTTTTTAGATTCTGTCTATGATGAAGATATTTGGCATGGGTTGGTGTTATAGTTTATATATGAGCTTCTAATTGTCGTCTAGGACAATTAGAGTGATTCGCATCCTATGTTGTAACAACCGGAGCAATCTTATGGTAGCATGCACCCTAAAACTTGAGGCGAAGAAGGAAAACTGCACCCCGTAACATTCGTAAGAATGGACGTCATCATCTGTTGTCTACTCGACCATTCTTATATCGTATTCTTCAAAATATCCTTATCTTACATCTGCCGCGAATAGCTGGAAATTCGCCACGAACGGCACCTAATCCACTTTGCACCACACTATCATATCCCAATATTGAGGCCTAGTTACCATTGCATAATCTTAGATTCTCGATCAACTCTGAACTTAGTACAAGTCATTCCACGAGTAGGACACTCGAACTAGCTAGGTCGATAGGCGGTTAAGGTGCTGTAATTTGAGAGACAGACTTTTGGTCGAAAATTAAGTGAATTGTCGATGGACCAACATTACAATCCATTACTATGAGTTGAACACAAGTAATATTATTCGCGGGCCGGTCCCTTAAATTTATGATATGCTTCTACTAGCTAGCTAATTTTGTATCCTCCCATCCAACAACATTATGTATAGGTACGTACTTGGGCGGCCTATGTATCTTTTTCATAACTTATAAATTTTGTCTCATAAAATGTATCAACATCATGCACCATTAATCTCCAGTCCACCCTCTCTTAATCGTGCATTAGGATATACAGCTGGGTCTATAATATTTGTCGTTTAGTTTGGACCCCCTCGATTTATAGAGTTATATGTACATATCAAAATATACCTCTGTACTGAAAGCATGTACCTAGTTTGCGAGCTACTTTTTGAGCTTGAGAGTGAGAAGAAAAACAACAATAATAATTCAGATAATTAACTTTGACTATTAAGAGATAGAGAAATTATTTTTTGATATCAAACGGTTTGACAATAGATTTAAAAGAAAGATTGATTATTATTGGACCAACTCTTTATTATTGGCAAAGAGGAGAAGCCGAAACAAATAAAACTTAGAGTTAAGGAAAGAAAAGAAGAAATTATGTTTAAAATTCTATGAATGATGTATAATGAAAAAGTAAAACCGTTTGGATCAAACTGGACCTAAGCCGCAATTTGAAGTAGCTTAACTATATTTGGGATTAGAGAGAACCGTTTTAGCATAAACTAGTATGATTGTTTCGTCCAAATTCAAGTTATGTTGCACTTACTAGTTAGAGTGATGCCTCTTTTTGTAATGGTAAAGCACTTACTGGTTATCAACCATCAAGCTAGTTTTGCATCTAAAGAATTGTCTAGATATATATGCATTTGAATGGTGCATTTGCACGAGTCACATGTCATAATAAGGGGCTCAGTTAAGTTGATTATATCTCTCGTCACGAGACAATTACTTTTCCGTATATGTTTGAAAATTCTCTGATTCTGTAATTGATGATTTCCCATTAGTCCTAATTTTGTACTGGTTACTACTAAAATCCAATGAAAGAAAGGAAGGGTTCAAAAATTGATGATCACACTAGTGACTGATCCTAGCATCTACAGCTCGACTCTCATCCAATTAATCAACGAAAGTTACACTGATATTAGATATTTTTTTCGTTTCAAAATATAAACAATGATTTGATTCATATGCGAATTTATGCATGTGTTGAATTTGTGTGAAATTTGATAAAAAAACAATCTTTTTGATGATAATGAGGTTTATTGTAGCAGTTATGAAAAAAGATGATGAGTGTACTGTAACAGATGATGATTGTTTTGATATTTTTTTATGTAAAAGATTATTATATATGATATGTTATATATATTTTGAGACGACTTAAATAAATAAATATTGCTTATATTATGAAACGGAGGAGTAGTTAGTTGTTTTGTCTTATCTGTAGCATAGAACAGTCCAAACTAATAAATCAACTTAGGATGAGCTCTTTTGTGATAACTATATTTATTATGATCATAAGAGTACTTAAGCTGAATAACCAACTAACTTTTTAACTACCCACTATCATGAAATATGTGCTCCTGAGGCATAAATTTGCATATTTTAAATTTTAAATTTTATTTTCTCAACAATTTTATTTAAAGGAATTCTCATGTAGATATATATTCCCTCCGTCTCATAATAAAAACAACAAATTGATTGGCATGTGATTTTTATGTGTGTTAATTTTTTGTTGAATTTAAAGAAGAAAGAATAGTGTGAGATTTACTTTACCAATTGTAGATAAAGTAATGTATGTATTGTAATTAAGTTTGATTAATTTTTTATTTTTTACATAAATACTTTTCAAATAGGACAGTATTATAATTATTATGGATCACTGAAAAAAACGTTATAGTATTTATTATGGGATAGGAAATAACATGCATGGAACATGATGAACAGATGAGTGGTAATGGTACGAATAACGTAGAACAACTCTTCACCATATAAGTAAATGCATGAAACATTGTGCATGTCATGTTCCCCCATGCATGTATATGTGATTTAATGATCAGCAGTTGATCAATAAATCACAAAAATATCTATGTTCACACTAATTTACACAGTAGCTAGTAAAGTACTATCATGATTTACGGAATTTTATGATCTTATGTGACAGTGATTATTTATGCCAAAAGGAGAAAACCATAGTTGATTAAAGTTATATGATCTTATGTTAATTTCTCAATAATTTGCTTTTGCTTTACCGACGGATCTATAAAGTGGAATGTAACAAGTATGTCGAATCTTTCAACCGTGTGATATCAATCGTATGCTAACCACGTGAGATAGGAGTATCATGATATATGTGATGTGTACGTGCATAAAAAGTTTAGCGCGTATTGCTTATACATTTATGGATTATCACATCGATTATATGAGTTGTATGGTAATGTACATCGGTCTTCCATGATTCGCAATGATTAGTACTCAGTATTAGACATGCTGATTCGTTTGACCAACATTTCTAGTAGTATGTAAGCATTATTCTCAAATAAAACTCGCTGTGTGTTAACCATATCTTTAATTGTTCTCGTACATCCATGCCAAAACTTGGTAGTTTTTCACAAATGTGCCAATATACAGTGAGTGAATATTATAGGGAATAATGTTTCTGTTGCAGACAGGAGGTAGGAATCTATTGCAGATCAATTTTAAACACAAAAAGTCAAAGATTTAAGATTTACAAAAATAAAAATAAAAAAATAAATAGAACTTCAACAAATTTTTTAAACAAACTTATGATGGAAAAAACTTCTGCGGCATTTTCTTAACAATGTAGTAGAAATGTTTTTCCCAATATTATATCCTCCTTTCGTTTTATAATATAGATAATATTTATTTATTTAAGTCGTTTCAAAATATAGACAATATATCTCATTCAGTAACCTTTTCATATAAAAAACGACAAAACAATCATCTTATAATATATTCATTATTTTTAGAACTATTATAATAAATCTCATAATCCTTTAAAAATATTTTTTTATCAAAACTTTTAAAAATTCAATACAGATAAATTCACATCGATCAACATATTATGGAACGGAGATATGCATGCAAGTTAACAACACTTATATTCTTCAGCTCATTATATCTAGTAACTTGGATGATACTGAATGCTGTCGATGTCTTCCTCGTGTTGCGTGCCACACGGTGGTCCATATAATATCTTGGAATTAGGTTAATACTTAGGAAATCTATTTTCGACATGATCATTGAATCAGTAACTCTAAATTTAAGAATATACTTGTACAAAAGTTCACTTAAAGAGACTCGTATATATTTTTGAAAAACGCATAAAGATTTCATTATGTAGATCTTGTTCTCTTTAGACTTTGTTTATGACTAAAACAACTCAACTGTTGTTGTATCCCGGAACATTCATTTTAGAAGTTCAGATCTCGAAAAGCAAAATGCAAAATCGAGCAAGCTTCCATTATGGAATATTGTTCTTTTCCTTGGTTACGGAAAATGATGGAAACATAGGTTATAATGATCATGTAACTTTATGAAAAAATGTCCCTTCACAAAACAAAAGGTCACATGAGGTAACCTCTAAAAGCCCTATAATACCATTTTGCTTGTTGAATCATAAATCTGGTACCAACAAGGACCACGTACGATATAGAATATGATGGTAAACCTTGCTAGGACATATCATAATTCTTTTTCGCAAGCTGGCCAGATATTATTATTATGGTTCGAAAATTTCGTTGATGTGAACATTTACATTTGCTAGAATTTGGCCAAGTTTGGAAAGAGCTAGACAAGTTATGTTTCATTGATGTCTATGTCTATATATGGGGATGATATGATATGCATCAACATGTGGACAGCGCGTTTGTTCCGTGAGGAAATCGTTGTCTATGGCATTGTCATTGTTATGCCAATTTTGTCAGCTTTTTCAAATTCTGATCTTATTAATTTTTTCAGATTTCGATTTTATCAACTTTTTGATATTCCTCAATTTTTTCGGATTTCAATCTTGTCAGCTTTTTCAGATTTTTTGATCTTATCAATTTTTTCAGATTCCGATTTTGTCAACTTTTTTATATTTCTTCAATTTTTTCGGATTCAATCTTGTCAGTTTTTTCACATTCTGATCTTATCAATTTTTTAAAATTCCGATTTTGTCAACTTTTTCATATTTCTTCAATTTTTTCGGATTTCAATCTTGTCAGCTTTTTCAGATTGTATATTATCAATTTTTTCAGATTCCGATTTTGTCAACTTTTTCATATTCTTTACACTCAAATTTTCATATATATATATATATCTTCATTCATTTCATTTTGATTTATCACAACTCATTTGATCTTATCTATCTCAAAAAACATCAATCAGAGTGTGCTTCATAAACGTCGTTATAAATATGATCAATTTCAGCTTTTCATTTTCGGATTTTAGGTCTATTGAGAATGATCACTGTGCTACAGATGGCGTTTGTAATAATCGTCGGGATTATACACAGGAATTTACTACCAATCAGGTTTGTAACTCTGTATACATAATCATATAGTAGATATGTATTACATTTTGTAATATCATACTAATATATTATGCTATCATAATTTTCAGAATTTTGAAACGAGAGAAGAAATGTTAGTTTGGACACGAAAAGTAGACCTTGAAACTGACATGGTCGTGGTTATTATAAATTCTAACGGATTAAGAGGCAATAGGTTGCCTAGATGTTTTCTCGGATGTGAAAGAGGAGGAAAATATAAACCTCCACAATATCTGATCGAAGATCAATCCCTACAAAAAAATACAGATATCAAAAAATGTGATTATCCTTTTGAATTACGGGGTATACCACAACCTCCAGACGGTACCAAGTGGGGGTTAAAGGTCGTTTGTGGTTTTCATAATCATGACCTTACGGAACATTTCGAAGGGCATGAATATCCTTCTAGGTTAAAATCACATGAAGTTGAATTTGTTGTCGAAATGAGTTAAAGCACTGCTCTACGAGAAATAATCTCTATTTTGAAACAAAAAGATCCCAAAATACTACTTGTGTTAAAAGCTTATACAACGCTATTCTCTCTCACAAAAAGTCTGAACGAGATGGGTTAATGTTCATACAATGGATTTTGAGTCAATTACAAAATAAAAAATATTTATATGATTGTTGGACACATCCTGATACCAATGAAGTCACGGAAATTCTATGGGTCCATCCCACAAGTCTCGAGTTGTCTGTCAATTTTCCGTCTGTCTTAATCATTAATGCCATATATAAAACCAATGAATATCGTATACCAATATTAGAAGTCGTCGGTATCACATCAACCCTTGACACCTATTCTCTTATGTTCGACTATCTTCGTAGTGAAGATAGCGAACTACTCACTTGGGCTTTGAGTACCATGAAGAAATGGATGATTGAAAAGGGGTCCGAATTGCCTTCAGTGCTTGTTACAGATCGAGATTTGGCGTTACTGAATGCCATCGAAACATGTTTTCCTATGGCAAATTACATGCTTTGTATTTGGCATATCAATCAGTGTGTGATGAAGAAATACAGTCCTATTTTTCTTAGTAAATTATAAAATATCTATATCTGTATGTACATATTCGATGAAAGGACTGTCTAATGTTTGGGGTTGATTACAGTACTTCACTCTTTTTTGGTGTAGTCTGAAAAAGACGCCTTTTACGGTGAATAAATGGAGTGAAATCTCTAGATTGTAAACTTCTTGTTTCGACGTGCAAATGCTCTATCCTATTAATGGTGATGAATGTCAATGATTTTTATACAGACACGTCGCAAAAAGCAGTAAACATGTCCCAAGAAGCTAGGAGCATGTAATCTCCTGACTTGAACATACCCCTACAGGGGACAACCAATAGCAACACTGTGCAAGATCCTCCAGCCCCTAGCGCCCTTGAGCAATTGGTGGGGGAACTGATTAGAGAAAGAAGGAGGGATAACCCAAACACATGACGACGATCACTATTCCTGTCGTATTCTGGCCTACAACCCTCCCAGATTTTTAGGCACGGGCGATCCTACACCATTGGAGGATGGGATCCGTGAAATGGAGAAGCTGTTTGACTTGATGCAGTGTCCTGACCAGTGGAAGATACACTACGCTGTCTACTATGTAAAGGGAGAGGCCGATGTCTGGTGACGCATGGTGGAAAAACGTGCCAAGGCACCAGGGTTTAATTGGCTACAGTTCACTGAGCTCTTCAGGAGTCGGTTTTACCCAAATTCCTGGAGAGATCAGAAAGAAGAGGAGTTTAAGAAACTTCTGCAGCGGGACATGACCGTCTATGAATATGCTGCAGAGTTCACTAATTTGTTATGTTTCCAACCGCCATACTGCCATTTGGATAGGGAAAAACTGAAGCAATTCATTGAAGGATTCAACTGGAGGATTAGGGACAAGGTAACAGGCCGAAAACACGCCTGCTATCAAGACCTGTTTGACTGCGCTGCCAGCAGTGAACGGTACCTCATTGCCAAGGATGAGCATTTTGGTCGTTCGAAAAGGAAGAGGGATGATCGACGATCAAGCGGCAGCCCATCGCATGGGGGCGCTTATAGCTCAAACCAATTAATGGTTCCTTACCACAACTCGCCGCCCAGAAATCGTGTTGGGGGTGGAAGGTTTGGCAATCAGCGCAGACAGTTCCTAGACTCACGAGCAGGTTCAGGCGGATTTCAACAGTCCATAGCTGGCACTCAAGGTAGGTCTACTACCAATATCAAATGCTTCCAGTGCGGAAGGATAAGACACAAGGCGAAGGACTGTCGGACCGGTCAATGCCACAACTACGGGGAACGCGGTCACATCAGTAGAGACTGCACAAAGAGGAATGATAATCTGAGGAACACCAATCAGAGAATTGAGAATCAAAAAAATGACAACCGGGAAAACTACACCGAGAGGTTGGTTGCTGTTGCACGCCCTCAGGTACAGATGAATAGGGCAGAAACAACCCAGCAATAGCCACCCAATAACCTAATTTACATGATGAATCCTCAGGAGGCCCAACAAAGTGGAGCTACCGTGACCGGTAATCTCAAACTCTTTTCAAACAATATCTCTATACTCTGTTTGACCTCCATGACTTTGATGCCATTTTGGGAATTAATTGATTGGAAGGGCATAAAGCGGTCATCGATTGTAAAAAGAAGATAATAACGTGTAGGAGTCCTAAGGGAGGAAAGATTGGATACCACGGAGAGGGTTCAAAAGAAGAACTACAGCTGATATCAGCCCTTGTAGTACGAAAACTGTTAAGAAAGGGATGTCACGGATATCTATGTAGCTTGGAAGATTTGACTGATAAGGAGATAAGTCTCTGATATTCCAATAGCGCGAGATTTCCCTGACATATTTTTGGATGAGATTCCCGGGATGCCACCGATAAGGGAGATTGACTTCGCCATCGATCTGGTGCGAGGTGCAGCGTCAGGATCCAAGGCTTCATATAGAATGGCGCCTGCGGAGTTGAAGGAATTAAAGGGCCAACTGGAAGAATTTCTTCAAAAGGGATACATCTGCCCTAGTGTGTCTCCATGGGACGTACCGGTCTTATTTGTTAAGAAAAAGGACGGGAGTATGAGACTCTACATTGATTACCGCGAGCTGAACAAGCTTACCATCAAGAACCGGTATCCCCTGCCACGGATTGACGATCTCTTCGATCAACTATAGGGGGCAGCGGTGTACTCGAAGATAGACCTTTGTTCGGGGTATCACCAACTACGTGTCTGACCCGAAGATGTGTTAAAGACCGCATTTCGTACCCGTTACGGGCATTACGAATTCGTAATGATGCCGTTTGGGCTTGTCAATGCCCCATCAGTCTTTATGGACATGATGAACCGAGTCTTTATGCCATATATTGATCGGTTTATTGTGGTATTCATCGATGACATCTTGATATGCTCCAAAACACAACAAGATCACGAGAAACACCTTCAAACTATTCTCGAGACTCTGCGCTTTTACCAGTTGTATGCCAAACTCAAGAAGTGCGAGTTTTGGTTGAAAGAAGTGGCGTTTCTAGGGCATGTAATTTCTGGAAAAGGAATAAGGGTAAACCCAAGAAGATCGAGTCAGTGATTAATTGGACCAGGCCGACAAATGCCACAGAAGTAAGAAGTTTTTTTGGCTTGGACGGCTATTATCGCAGATTTGTTGAAGATTTCTCCAAGATCGCCATGTCTTTAACTAACTTGATACGGAAGTCTCTTAAGTTTCTATGGACTGATAAGTATGATGGCGCATTTGTGGAACTTAAAAAGCGTCTCACATCAGCACCAGTACTCACCCTTCCTTCGGACGAGGAAGGATTCTATATATATAGTGACGCATCTGTTCAAGGTCTTGGGTGCGTACTTATGCAGTATGACAAGGTGATTGCATATGCTTCACGACAATGGAAGTCGTATGAGTAAAACTACCCTACTCATGACTTGGAATTGCAGCAGTGGTATTTGCCCTAAAGATTTTGAGACACTATTTGTAATAACCCAAAAATTTGTCGAATTTAAAAATATATATTGGATTAAAAATATACGTACAAAACGTATGCAACGAATGCATAAATAAATTTTATGAACGATGAATGTTACATCGTTAAAGTTATTAAGCATTTGAGACACAGGTTTGAGCCTAAAAATTTGAGTTCATTGAACGAAATATTATTATAAAAAATTTGGGATAATTAAATCGACAATGATTAATTATTGAGAGACGTTATGATCGCATGTTTATTTCTAACGAATGAATCAACGTTATAATGCTATAACGTAAAGATTTTTAGTCTCAGAAAGTTATATCGTTTAAAGGATTACGATATTAACGTTTTTGATACGATTAAATCGACACGAATTAATTAACGGAGGATTAATATTACGAAATTGAGATAAAAATAGACTGACGAAATTATAACGAGGGATCAAAACATTTCAAAATCCCTTTCCCTCCCATTTTCATTTCCTTTCTTCTTTACTCACCTCGCACCCACTTACCTGCACAACCACTCCACCGAACCACTCACACTCCACCAAACTCCACCCGCACAATCCGCCACCATTCGTCATCACCACCCACGGCCACTAGCACCACACCAAACGCACTAGGTTCATCTTCATTAAGCTGGACACGCAGCCAAAGAAAAAAAAAAAAGAGGAGCAGCAGCCGCGTCTATGCTCTTCGCACGTGCCACCTTGCTTTGCCTCGCGCCACCACCATGCTCCGGCAACCATGAGATGCTCCTCGCCATGATCATCGATGCGTTAGGAAGATAAGCAGCTAAGGACAGCCACCTTAAGCAACAGGCAGCCGCGATGGATGTAGCAAGCCTTCGCGCGGACTTTCCTCCATGCTCACCTCCCCATCTTCACGTCTCCATCATCTTGGACTCTGTTGCTATCATTCCAATGATCATCAGGGAACGTTAGACAAACTGGAACGATGCAGAGAAGATTAGCATGGCCATGCGAAAGGATGATACGCATAAAACATAAAATAACAACTTTCCGGCGAAACCAGAGATTCCGGCCATGTTTTCCGGCCACCAACATGTTCAGAGGGGAGGTGACAAGTGGATGATGAAGGGGGTGAGCCTCGAGTGCCTTTGGTTTCGAGATTTGGACATAAACGAACGTTAAAAACGCCTTAACGAGTTTTCCGGCCAAGTTTCGGCCAAGGTCCGGCGGGCAGCGGTGAAAATGCTTGGCAGAGCATGACGATGTGTTTTGATGACCTCGGGTGTAATGGGTGTCGAAGTTAGTACGTAAACGAGGTTTAAAACCGCTTAACGAAGCGTTTCCGACGAAATTCCGGCCACCGACGGCGATGGCAGCGGGGACACGACGGTGATGAAGGCAGGGTAGCAGGACGATGACCTCGGGTGTCAAAGGTCCTAGGGTTTCTAAAGGATTCTTTAACCCTAGATAAAACTAGGGTTAAACATGCTTTACAGGTAACCTAACCCCTCTCGATCCAAATCATGCTTATTATTTCATCAATATGATGTGTTATGATGATTATGATGTAGAGGGTATCGACAGGAGAGCGATGATATACTTATTTGCTTAATAGAAGCGTTGAGACGAAAACGGAACTAGGGTTTCAATATTTTATGCATGGATGCATGCATTGGGTCAGAAGACGTCATCTAATGCTAATAATGATTAAAAGGGGGTCATGGACGTATTACTTTGAATATGAGTACGCTTAATGTGCGATATGAGAAATCATACATAATTATGGAATTTATACGATAATGAAACTAGGGTTTCAATAGCAATTATGCATGGGAACATGCGGACGTAAAATAATGCTCGTTATGATCCGTAAATGCCTTCGATGGACTTTCGTTATATGTGTGCGTGTCTGGTGTGGTAAAACGTTGAATTAATTTTGATCACGGGATTAACACACTAAAAGAACTAAATATACCATGGGGGATTCGGGTTGCAAGAATAACCATGACATTGGGATCGTGATCGGGAATGGTTATTTAATATGTTTGACATGTGATGTAGGGTTTTGGGATTGGTTTTTCCTAGGGTTTATGTTAGGACGTGATTGAAATGTTAA
>JAOVYX010001925.1:0-12222 GCA_035668315.1 Drosera spatulata | reverse complement strand
TCAAGTTAACCTTCTCTGTGGGATCGACCCCTACTTCCACTACTACATTTAACTCCATAGTTATAGAGTGAAGTGGGATCTTATAAATATAAATTTGACATGCTTGCGACGGCATGCACCAGTTGTTGTTGTTGTTGTTGTTGTTGTTGTTGTTGTTGTTGTTGTTGTTGTTGTTGTTGTTGTTGTTGCTGTTGTTGTTGTTGTTGTTGTAGCCCAGACTTTTTATGCTGTAGAGGGGTATCTTGCTTCAACTCCTACCAACTCCATTCCAACAGTACAAATGGGAAAGAGTGCAGCTGTGGATGATTCCACCTCAGGTGCAGTAGGCCTGATTGCTAGAGCAACTACAGTAGAGGTGCTAAGAGGTTGATCAGTCTGCATCCTTCTCATGTTGGCCTCAATGTCTTCAATCTCCTTTCTTGTGTATCCTTGGGCACTTAGCTCCAGTCTGCCCTGTGCCATAGGCCCTTCCCTAATTTCTTGGTAGCTCTGTTACGCTTTCTTTTGTATGGGTTGTTGATGTCTGCATGAACACGCATCATTTTTTACTTTAAATTCTCATTTTGTTCCTTTTGTATTGTCTATTTTATGTTTTTAGCATCGTTTCTAGTTTGGAATGTTGGTATTGCTGTTTGTTTATGTTTCTAGTTTTGACAGATTAGCACGGAGTTTAAATAAGAGATGAAATGAAGAACTTATGATCGATGCATCATGCTAAAGTGCCGAAGTTAATGTTTAAATCATCGTTATTTCACGTGTTTTGAAGACCGTTGCGGTGAAGTTTCATATCGACGAAGTTGATTAGTGTGATGTCTTATGATGTATAAGTTTTTAGAATTTTTTTTAGATGTCGTTTAGTATTTTTTATATGCAGTAGCTTGATCACGGGCGCGACGGCTTGAGTCGCGGCTGCGACTAATTTAAATCCAGTAGGTCCAGATCGTGCACAACAAGTGTCCAAGGCTTTTCTTTCTTTGAAATCTCTTAAATAATATTCAAAGTTTTCTCAGACTCATTGTCACCCTTCTCCTGTGCACTATGTCTTCCTTTTTATAGGCTCAGGAAAACAGAACCCATGACTGTGCGATCTGATAGTGACAGCTTTGTCCTCTACTACAGTGACTGACCTGGCTTCACCTTTTATGATACTGTACACATCACCATTCCCTCAGTTTCTCGTTTTTGACCCATTTCTTGTTCTTTTCCATTCCACCACAACTTATACTATGCCCAGACTCATGCACCAAGTCTACTGCATGCCTCTGCTGTATAGCCTCTGCTACTGTGCCTGCTGCACCCTCGGCGGCATGGGCTTTGTTGCAGTTTTCATATCCAACCTTTCTACAACTTCACTGGTACCAAATACTACAGCCAGTCTGCTGCAACTCAACTCCCACTCAACAGCTTCCAAACCTCATAGGCTCATCCTGCTAGTGTAGCCTCGTCTGCACCCAGCATTGCACTCAGTCTTCTACAATTCAGCTTGCATACTTGCACTGCGATGTGGCTCACTTCACTTTGCCGCTGGAACTGGTCTTGAACAACGAAATGGTCCTTGATCATGAGAACTCTGAGACATTTTTGTTGCCGTATGCATCTGATCTTTGGCATGTAATTTTGTAGTCCCCTGTAGTCTGCATAGCCCTCGTCTGCATGCCTGTGCTGCACGACCTCTGGCCCTGGTCTGCAACTACCTAACTAACTATTACAGCCTAAGCATCTATTACATACATAATTTCTTCTTAAGTTTTGTTTATCAATTTTTATACAAATGGAGGGATTGCATATTCCTATCAATGGGTCAATCCTCATGTGATCGATCAGGAGTTGGATACAAAAGCTGGTTCAATGATGCTGCACATTCAAAAGCAGATAATAATACTACAACCAGTAAGAAAGAGGTAAAACAGACCTTTGTAAACATTTTGCAGAAGGGCAAAATCTCTCCTGAACAAGGAAAGCAGCGTTTACTACTTCATAGGGGGTCTTCTTGTGCAGCTTATGTATAAGGCACCTATTCTGAGCATGCCATGCACTGTTTATTGCTTTTGCCCAGCAGCTTTTTGGTAAATTACTATCAGCAAGCATTGTTCTAGCAGCTTCAATAAGTGTTCTATTTTTTCTTTCTGTTGCACCATTTTGTTGAGATGTTTTAGGTGCTAAAAACTTATGTTTAATGCCATGGTCATTGCAGTAAGCATCTACTCCTGTCTGATCAAATTCAGTGCCATGATCACTTCTTATTGTGATTATTTCAATACCTTTCTCATTTTGAACTTGTCTTAGAAATCTAGTTAGCAGATTGCAAGTTTCACTCTTTTTGTGCAAAAACATTACCCATGCATATCTTGAATAATCATCTGCTATGACTAGGGTATATTTTTTTCTATTCAAACGTTCTATATCCACTGGACCAAAAAGATCCATGTGTAGTAGTTCTAATACTTTAAGTGATTCTGATGAGTTTAGGGGTTTGAAACTTGCTCTAGTATGCTTTCCCTCTTGACATGGTCTGCACAGTGTATCCTTTTTGAATTTGATTTGAGGAAGTCCTCTCACTAGGTTTTCTAAGAATAATTTAGCTTTGGTTTTGAAGTTCAAGTGTGTGCCATAGCTAGTTTGTATCTTCAGCACCTTTTGTATAAAAACATGTAATTTGTGCTGACTGAGATGAATTGAAGTCTACTGCATAAATATTTTCTTTTCTAGTTCCTATCAGTTTGACTTCTTTGGTGACTTTGTCTCTTACTTGACATGAATCATGAGAGAAAGAAACATCATAATTTTTGTCACATAATTGGCTAATGGAAAGTAGGCTATGTACTAAACCTTTAACATAAGCTACATCTCTAAAGATTAAGGAGCCTGTACCAAGGGTTCCATAACCTTTAGTTTTACCTGCTTTGCCTCCTCCAAAGATAACTTGGGGTCCTTCTTCTTTTCTATTATCTTTCATAATGTTTTTGTTCCCAGTCATGTGACTAGAACATCCATTGTCCAGGTACCATGTTCCTCCCTGTTGTTCCTGCAGTAAATCATTGAAAGCTTATACATGGTACCCATAAGTATGGGTCCTTACTTGTTAGTTTTGGGGATCAACACTTTTCTTGTGTGGAGTCCAATATTCACATGACAAAACCCAAATGAGGAATGTGACCAGGTTTGCCATAGGTATAGTAATAGACCCTTGGTCTTATTGCCTTGGGTGGTCTGCTAGGATTTCTCCACCTCTTCTGCTGTATTCTGCATGTGCAGATGGGCTTCAGATGTGGTTTTGTCAATACAGCACTGGAAGTATTGTTCCATACTGAATAGTTTGGTGCATACTGGGGTCTGTATGGCCTTTTACTGGTTTCAATCTTATGATTCCAGGCCTTCTATACCTGGTGGTGTTTTGCACAAGTTCGTGCTGGTTCTTTGCTCAAAGATTTAGCGCTTTGGGTTTTAGTAGTAGAGGCCTTACTTCTCTGCTCTCCTTGTTCAGTAGAGACTTTACCCTTCTGCAAGACTTTTGCAGAGATCTACTTAACCTCTTGACAAGATCCCTGGACTCCCTTATTGTTGTGGTCTTTGTTCCCCAAGTCTCACCAAGTGATCTCATGAACTTCAAGCTGACTTCCTTGTTATCAAAACACTTCCCTAAAGTTTTGAGATTGTTAATGAGTACATCAAACCTCTCATAGAAGCTGGTCAATTTCTCATCATATCTCATTGAGACCCAATCGTACTGCTACATCAGGGCATCTTTCTTGTTTTCCTTGATTTCATTTGTTCCTTCATTCCTGAGCAGTACAGAGTCCTATGCTTCCTTTGCAGTGGTTGTATGAACAACTATTTCAAACATATCATCATCAAGTGCTTTGAATATTTGATTTCTTGCTCTTCTATCCACCAGCACCAAATCCCAGTCCTCTTTGTCCAGAGAGACTTAGGCTTGTCTGCTTCCCTGGATGCATCAACTAGATCTACCATCTTTTGAATATATGGCCTATCTGTGATCACATCATGCATGCTTTCATCAATTGAATCCAGATGTTCAAGCATTCTTAGCTTGGAGTGATTGAATCTGTCAAAAGTGCATGTTGTGGTTCTCCACTGTTGGGGCATTTGGGTAGCTTTGGAGGAGCCATGATTTCTTCACAAAATAAATTGTTAGTGACTTCTTCGCAGAGATAAAACAAAAGATAAGATATTTTCTTTCCAAAACTGTTAAGTCTAGAAAGTCAAGCTCTGATACCAATTATGAGATCCATAGGTGCAACCTAGACAGGGGAGGTGAATAGGTTGTTTTTAATTTTTCAGTGTAATGCAGCGGAATAATGCATTTCAATACATTGAAGTCCTTTGCAGACCACTGAGGAAGTCTGCACCAGAGACTCAAACTTTGAGAGTTTGTCTCTGTTTGCTGTTGTAATTAATTTCTAACAGTTCTAACAATTCAAAACAGTGAAAAGCAAATAAAGAACATAGGATTTATACTGGTTCAGATACTCGTTATTAAATGATAATCGAGAGCTTAGTCCAGTCTTCCCTTGGTGACTAGTTTAGTCAACACAAGAGGTGAGTTCATTATCTTCTTGTTTTGGCTTCCAAGATAACCCTTTACAGGCTATCTAACTTGTCAAAGGCGAAGAACCTAGACCCTTTGCACAGATCCTATTTTGGACTCTACTGTAGCCTTTGTTCTTCAGTGCAAACTAGTGAACCCTCTTCTTCTTGCTCTTCAATTCAGCTCACTTGAATAGTCTATGAATTCAGATTGGTTTTTCACACTTTGTATGCTCAATCTCTCGTTCAACAGCAATGTTCTTTGAGCTCTTTGATCCCCTTTTATAGGCTGAGGGAATAAACCCGTGACTTGTGTACTTGACCTGATGGTGACAGCTTGTCACATTTGATCCTTCACTGATGTTGACAGCTCACCTTTTCTGATCCTCGTACTGTTACTCTAAACCTCAAATCTTCGATGTGATTGTTCCTGAAACTTCTTCCCCAACCAAAGCAGCCATCTCTGCAGCACTCTAGTCTGCTATAACTCAGTCTGCACTTAGTACTGTTGAGACTTCGTTTGCACCCAGTCACTACTACAACCTTGCCTGCACCCAAATTTGATGCAATCCATGCATTGCGGTGTTGGCCCTTGTCTGCAAGATTAATCCCAGATCCTGAAGTATTTGTAGGTCTTTTGTTGTCCATGCATGTCTTTGCTGCTTAGCCAAAATTCTTTGTGGTAGTCTGTATCTGGTGACCCATAATGCCCTTCATCTATGGCCATCTGCTCTCCAGCATCCGACCTAGATTACAGATACCTACCTAATTTCCACCCTAAGCACACCAACAACATCATGGCTAATACTTCTAAGTTTTGTTCATCAATTTCTATACAACTGGAGGGATTTCACATTCCTATCATAAAGGATGTTGCATCAACAAGAAGTCCTCTTCCTGTGATCATCACCACCACTAAGGTGATTGCTGAAGCACTAAAGGACTTGTCACATGAGGCAACCCCTTCTTCACCTCCTACAGCAAGGGAGGAGACCATCCCTTCTGCAATGGAGGTTGATGGCACCACAACCACAACCACATAAGCCTCTCCACCACAAACATCAAACCCAACCCTTACCTCAACCACAACAACCACCACCATATCAACACACATCATCATAAGATCACCATCAAAAACAACGACAAGCCCTCAACCAAATATCGATCCCAAAGCAAAAGGCAAAGAAATTTTGGTTGAGCTCCCAAAAACAAAAAGGGGGCAATAGCAGATTGAAGCAGATGTTGTCCATGTTGCACGTCTTGCCATTGAAGATGGTGCTCATCTTATTGATACGATACTTGTAGCAACCCTCACAAATTCTAAGCCCAGGTTGAGGTTGCTGTAATCATCCAAAGTGGCATTGAAAATGCCAAACGAACCTGAACCTCAAATCAAACAGCCATCACCACCACAAGCCAAAATGTTCCTACCAGACCACCTTCAACTTCCATCAAAAGAAGAAATACCATAAGGTATAAGAGGGACAACAGACCTCCTGCCAACAGAAACCCTTTATGCAAAGTCAGCCAAGGGTGTAATTATGATGACTTCCACGTTCGTCGTAATATAGATATGGAAGCAGGGGTCGATCCCATAGGGAACAGAGAGTGTCAACCTAAACTCAACTTAGAGTAATTTCTATCCTAAGGGAGGGGTAAGATTACACATAGAATTTTCGGGGGGTGTTTCAACTATTTAAAAGAATAACTTAAAACTAAACTAATTAGATCGAACAAAATCTAAGAAAGAGCTGAGATATAGAGGAGTTTTCTTAAGTTGGGAGTAATGTAGGGGTGATGGTTGAATTCCTTTTGAGTCACCTAGATCAATCACGAATGTTTCTGAATTTTAGATGTGATGACTAATATGGTATGGCTGTAATGAGTTTTGGCTTAACTCACTACGTTCTTGAACTTCTAACTTCCAATTAGCTCGGATAGTCAAACTAACTCAATCAATTAAAACCATTTCAAATAGCTCAAACATGGTTTCACCAAAAGAGTTTATTCAAAACATGGAAAAACCATTCATAAAATAAATAGCAATTAGCTTAAACTAATAATGTTACGTGCATATAAAACCATTGATCATATATGACAATTAGAGTAAATCATATTATATCAATTCGCTACTGAATAAATCACTTAGCGCGATTTATAGCTCTAACCTACGTATATTAGGTGATCAATCTAATAAACATATGTTATGTAATAGTTCTAGCAGGTTTCATGCAACATATTCATCATTAGCAACTCTGGTTTTAGTCAAATAAGCTTCATCTCATGATCTAGGGACATCTACGTTCATCAACGCATCCCTACTAATGATCTACTCACACATATCGATCAAACTAAGGATGGAATGAATCATATATTGAAAAATAGACATTCTGCAGAAAGTAAATACCTGAGAACAAAGGTTTTACAGCACACGATGTGTTCCGTGAGATGTCCAATGCTATATAATGAATTGCTGATCTATTCTCCTCCAAAGCTTGATCAAAACCTTCGTCGGCTTCTCCTCTTCGCGTCTTCGCCTCCTTTAATTATCTCTGTCGTCACTCATGTTCTCTTCTGATTAGAAGAACCCTAGAGCATGTATTTATAGACCTAAGTCAAAGGCAAAATGATCTGACGGCTGAAAACCATAAATCTGCATCTGGAAGACCGTCGCAGCCGCCACCATGGAGGAGTCGCGCCCGTGACATATTAAAAATCCAGAATTTTGCAGAAAATGACCGTCGCGCCAGCGATAATTGAGGTGTCGCACCCGCGACCGACACCTTACCCGTGACATCATGCTGTGGTGGCCCCGACAGGTGTGCTGATCACCTAAAACTATTACAAAAAATACTAAACGACGTCTAAAAATGCTAGAAACATATACAACACTTCTAAAAATGCTAAGCTAACATATCGACATGAAATTTTGCCGCATTAGTTCCCGAAACAGGATAAACTTGTGAATTTCAGCCTTTGAGCTCATGACTTATCTATCTTCTTCATCTTTCTTCAATTCGTTCCAAATTTCGCACCCATCTGCCAAAAACATAAAAACACAGTAGTACCAACATTGCAAGACAAAAAGACACTAAAAACATAAAATAGACGATACATAAGGCATAAAATAAATATTTAGAGTAAAGAAATGATATGTGTATTCATACACATAAGATTCCCCTAAGCTAAACCTTTGCTTGTCCCTAAGCAAAGTCTCGACTCAAAACAAAGAGAGAAACTTGAAATTAAGAAAAATTAATAAGACTCAAAAATTCTATAACTCTAGCGCCAAACTAATCAGTTTGCCTAAAATTAACAACACAAAACACATGTCGAAGGAATATTCATCACAAAGTCACCCCTCATCTCTATTCACACCACATCTAGCTACCCCTCTAATCATTCCCTCTCATGGTCACTCACACCTAGCAGATTCCCAGAGATATAGCAAGAGAAAACATTTCGAAATCTCAATTTCAAAATTCATTTATTCCATCCCGTTACTTCCTTAATTATATAGGATCATTCCCAAAGCCACCAAGGTCTAAAAGGAAGTCTAGATTTCCTAATGGATATGTATCTTTTTTCCCCTTCAAGCTCAACTTATTGAATACCACATCCCCCTTTTTATCAGTAGATGGTAATTTTGATTATCGAGGAAAGGGACAAAGCACCTTTAAATATTGCTTTGTAATTATTTTTTCTTTCATTCTGAGTTGGTCTAGAGCATTCTACAGTAACCAAAAACAACATGAGGGTTACCGTGGAAAAAAGGGTGTTTAATAAACATAAATTTAAAAATCCTTTTTTCAAAAACCACTACATGCCCCCTATATATGGGGAAAGTGAAAAGATGGCATGAAAGGGAAACATAAAGGTTTGTTTTTCATTTTTGTAAATGTCCACCTACGGTTCAAGTCATCACTTAAGCGCTATCTACACATGAAAAAGGTCATCTCATAGTAATGTACAATAATGATGTTAGTAAAGATTCAGGACTCTCTTAGAAATGATATCCAGACTACAATGCATTAGCACAAAACTTATCATGGCATAAATCAACATTTTACTTTGCTCAAGTCATAGATTTAAAAACAAGTTTTTTTTTAGAATTTTTCAAAATTTTTCATTTTTTTGTTTCAATTTTTTCATTTTTCAAATTCTTTTTTGTTTGTTTGTTTCATATGACTCTTATAAAAAAATTAAAAAAAAACTCATCAACTCCAAAAATTCCCTAAGCCAAAACACGACATTTTCCTCAATGTAAAAATAAAAATAAGACGCAGAGGACAAAAGACTATCGGTTAGCTAAGGTTCATCCGATAAACATCCAAAGTTTCTGAACCAGTTCCATATATCTTGAATCATGCCATCCATCCCGCTGTGAAACTCAAAGATCGTACGAATATAATTGACCTCACCTGCTATGGACTCCTAGGCTAGCTTCATCTCTTGGAGTATCTCCATCATCAGCCTTTGGTTTTCTTGAAGCTCAGTTATGTGACACCTCAAGGTGTTGAAACTGCAAGGTGTAGGAGCCACCGTGGGGTTGTTCGTGTCAACAAACTCCTCATCTATGTCCTCGATCCATCTATCTACACTTACTATGTTGATTTCTCTATCACTTGTCAAGTTAGTGCTCGACATTTGACAAAACATAAGTTGATAATAAAAATAAGTCCCTCACGCTCTCTCACATACATAATATATATATATGAAAGAGAGACGACAATAGAAAACATATGTAGAAGCATAATTAAGTAATGAAGGAATAAAAGGTGATGATCACATGAACTAAGTTCATTACTTATTTTCGTTAAACATATGGCACGGGCATTAAGGGAATTCAGAAGAGTCAATAAAAACAAAACGAGAATGCATAAAACTGAAAGATTCATACATCTCTAAAAAGAAAAAGTACAACTGACTCAAAATAAAAACGTAAATGGAATGTCTAAGAATGACCAACCTCCCCTAAGGTAAGACAAAGTGTAGCCTCAATAATTAAAAAAAATAATACATACTCATGAATCTAGACTGACTAGCTAAGAAATATCACATAGAAGGAGGCGGTGGTGGAAATATGCTGTCTAAGTACTCGAAAATACAACGCTGGAAGTCCTCTTGGCTCTGCTGCATCGTAGTCAACTGAGTCTGCATGGATGTCACATCAACTCGCAAATGAGTCACCTCTCGCTGCAGAGAATGATAGCCGTGCTCTAGTCCACATGAGGCACAATGAATTGCTCATAATGTGTAGCGCACACAGACGGATGAGAATGATGTGAATGATGTGACCGATCCTGCTGAGGTTCACCCATGGCTGAGTCACCCTCAGAGTTCTGATCATCATTGTCATCCCCCACTGCATCAACCTCAGCATCAACTGGTGGAAAACCCCAGTTCCTTCGAGCGAATAGTCGGAGAGAAGCTGAAGGGAATGGAAGGCACTGAGGCTCCCCCGGTAGCCTCCTGGACGTATACGATAGATCCTACAAAGCTCCATCAGGTTCAGCCATCTCAACTCGTTCCCCAGCTTGAACGAAACATACTCCTCAATAGGGTAATCTGCTGGAGCCTGGCCTATGGTACTTATCCAGGTACTCAAGACTTCTTGAATGAGTGATAGATATATAGGCCATCCTATCAGAAATGTATGATCCCAATCAAGCTGTACAACAACATGTTGGATCTCAGTCCATAAGCCAAGTCTGACTAAATCACTAGAATATAGAAATCTAGTCTGTCGAATAGCCCTATGAGAAATCACATGATGTCGGTCCGCATACTCATCCGGAATAGTAATTTGGTCTTGAGGATATAGAACTAAGACTTGGTCTGATGCGGCTGAAGTGCCCTCGCCAGATCGAAATGGCGGGTGCTTGGAACGAGGTTTTTTTTTTTTTTGTGAAAGTCTAGTATAAATCCCTACACCAATTCCCATGAATGTGTCAAATTCAAGATGAAATTCAACAATCCAGCTATGAATTCATAATCTACATAATGAGTAGATCAATTTAGACTATATAGTTGTTAAATTTGGAATTGGAATTGAGGATTCATACCTAGGTTTTCACAATTGAAAACCTTAAATTTTGCGCAAATCTGGACGTTTCGAGGCACGTGATCACAATCAACGGGTTTCCCTTGTCGATACGAACGTGTGGATTACTTGTTTTCATGGATTGTTTGAGGATTTAAGAAGATGACATGTAATAAATTGAGTAAGTCGCGGCCGTGCTTGGTGTCTGGAATGACGGAATGAAGAACTGAGCTGCTGCTCATTTATTTTTGGCCTAGATGATGTTTTTTCCTTCTGTTTTTCCTTCACAAATAACCCAAATAATTTTCATTCATCCTTTTCTCCTTCCAAAGTCAATTTGAAAATTACTAGCATCATCGGTTAGCAGAGTTTAGCGCCGTGTATGAGTTTAAGAGTTTTAAGGTCGACAGAAATAAATTGAAATAAATATGATCTCCAAAGAAAACCTAAACTTGGGTTGCCTCCCAAGAAGCGCATTTGTTTAACGTTGTTGGCTCAACAGCCATGATGTTAAATCATTTCATTGAGATGCGATTCACCCTCTTCAAGGGAATTTCATCAAACTACGTCGAATCTTGAAGTTCATAGTATCGTTTCAATCTGTGACCGTTAACCTTAAAAAGTTTCGACGTGTCTTTACTTTGAATTTCAACCGCTCCATGATTATACACCTTTCTGAAAATGAATAGTCCTTCCCATCTCGATTTTAATTTTCTAGCAAATAACGTTAAGCAAGAATTATAAAATAAGGATTTATCTCCTTCCTTAAAGTTTTTCCATAAAATTTTCTCATCATGAAGTCTGCTAAATTTTTCTTTGTCTAAAGGAGTATTTTCATATGCATCACGACAAATCTCGTCTAGTTTCGAGATTTGAAGCTTTCTCATATTCACACAGTCTCCGTATTTAAAATTCAACTCTTTAACTACCCACCATGCCTTATGTTCGATTTTCACTGGCAGGTGGCATGCCTTTCCGTAAACCATTCTTTACGGAGACAATCCGATTGGAATCTTATATGCAGTGCGATACGCCCAAAGAGCGTCATTCAACTTGTCACTCCAATCCTTCCACTTAGGATTGACTATCTACTCCAAAATTCTTTTGATCTCGCAATTGGACACTTCAGCTTGTCCGCTCGTTTGTGGATGATAGCCTGTGAAGATCCTGTGATTGAAATGATTTTTCTTAAATAGGTTGTCCAATACCTTGTTGCAAAAGTGGGTGCCCTGGTCATTTATCACGACTCTAGGTACGCCAAATCTGTTAAAAATAAAATTTCTAACAAACTCGACCACCACCTTGGCGTTGTCAGTTCATGTGAGTATGGCCTCTACCCATTTCTAGACATAATCGACTGTTAGCAATATATATGAAGTCTATTCCCCATACCTAAAAACTTTCACAAGACATGACTTATTTTTGAGACATTTCGTCTTTTTTTGATATATTGCCAGTCTTTTGACATTGTTCACAACTCGTTACATATTCAGAAACATCTTTGTTTACAGATGGGCAGTACAATTGATGCGTGCCATCGTAAGCACGTCAAACTTATATTTATAAGAGCACCCACTTCACCCTATAAATATGGAGTTAAATGTAGTAGTGGAAGTAGGGGTCGATCCCAC
>JAOVYX010001924.1:19181-40762 GCA_035668315.1 Drosera spatulata | reverse complement strand
GTACACATTTTCAAGAGAAGAAAATCTCTCTTTCTCCCTCTAATCTCTCTCTAAAATATTTTACTATTTTGTTAATTTCGACAATTATCTTTTGAAGAAATTATTCCGACGTAAACGTTTCTGTTGTAACATTCACATATATTTATCATCTCATTTTTAAAGATACGGTACATTTAATCCCCTTTTACGTATGTTTCTACTTTTTTTTTTTTTTTTTTATCAAAGAGAAAACAAAATTTATCGTTCCACCCATGCATTTATTGTGAATGGTATCATTCAGCCTCTCTTCATCTTTGTCCTCGCCTCTCACACTCTCTTCAATTCGATAATGTTCATCCACAATTTTCTTCATCTTCAATTTTCATGTCTTGCTATTCAAATTCTTATCAAATTCCATCAATTTCACCAAATCTCATGATCTCTATCTCTTTTTTAAAAAAAAATAATAATCCAAATTCACTATTTTTTCTCATATTTTACATCTCCAAACTAGATCTAAAAGTAAGTTTATGAGTCTTGTATATAATATGGTTTTTATATGTTGTACAATTATTTTACATGATTTTGGGTGTGGAATGAGACGGAGTTTTCATGTTATGGGTTGAACTCCTGTTATGTGTTAAGATTTTGGGTGTGGAAATAATCTTTTGAGACATCTTGTTTTTGTGCATTGAAGATTTTACACAACCAGAATGGCGTAACAAGAGAACTTGACAGAATGCATTCTTAAAAGATCAGTAATATTTGTTGTCGAAGAACTTCTTTTATGATTTGTCAAAAAATTTGTTTGCTCCCATTAAACTTTCTTATTGTTTTTAAAACGATTGGTATATATTCGAATGTTATGAATTCGAATATGGCCATATTCAAATATTATGTATTCGATGTGATACATATTCGAATGTGTTATGCTTACAATAATGCAAGACAATGCAGTACATAACAATACACTTTTAGTATACGTTAAAGCAATAAATTATACATCTAACATATGATGTTGCATAATATGCATGGTTATAAACACCTTATGTATACAATATAATGTATATCAATAGAAAGATATAATACACATAAATAATTTTTTAGTGCATTGAAACGCATTTGCAGTATACACGCTATTAATGTAACAAACAATACACCTGACCTATGATGCAGTATTCGATTATGCAACCAATTATAAACGAAACCTACGTTTCAGTATATATTGTGCAATAAAATAAAAATATTGTGTTACAATCTGTATAGTAAAAATGCATTTGCAGAACTTGTTAATGCAAAATAATGTATACCTAACCTATATTCCGTACATAATATGCAACGAAGTAAATGTTATATAACGTGTTAACTACATTGATGCAAGACAAGCAATTCTCATAATATTGAAAATTATAGTACATATGTACCATAATTTAGTACATAGAGTTGAATATGCAGTACACATTTATGTAACAATTTACAGTTGAATTATATTACTTTATATTATTGCGCAATCATCGTGCTGGATTCTCAAGGTAATGTAAATGTATTGCATGGTGTAGTATACTGTATACATGTATTGAATTCAAATAAACCTTTTAATAGAATGATCGTATATATCATTAAATCTGCTTAGGTAGATGTAATTATATATATCTAATTATGTTTAACTTATCACCAACAGAACATTAATGTATAAAACTCAACATCTTGAGCGATTCCAAATCTAATATCTAATCTAACATAATATATATCGTATTATCCAATCGTTTTTAAACACGACACACTTACAAACGATAAACGATATGATAGGGTAATATTTTCATTTAAAATTTTTAATGGATAATCAAGTTACTTTATTTTATTTAAACTAACATAATCTTATCCAATTAATTTATGATCTTTGATTATGAATTGAAGGATCGAGATTAAATTTTGATCAAAAATCAATATCTCAAGTTTAACATAAAATATTTGAATCAAGTAAAAAATATATAATAATTATATATACAAAATATTTCACAAAGTAATAATTATAAGAAATCCTAACAGTTTTATATATGAAATTGTTTTTGAGTATAATAAAAAAATAACTCAAAAAAAAAAAAAACTATCACATTCCATATACGTTAATTTATATAGATAACATTAATATTATTTGTTTATATTATCTTTATCCATCCCGTACAGCCCACAGATTAATATTCTAGTATATATCGTATTATCCAATCTTTTTTAAACCATAAAAGACATAACGGTAGGACATGACATTATTACCATTAAAAAAATATCAGTTAAAAAAAAAATAAAACCAATTCAAGAAAATTCTAATAAATAAAAATCAAATATAACCTATATATATCTTAACCAATTAAAATGAAAACAACATCATGATTCCTTTCACTCTCCGTATATTCATCCCATCATCATCCCAATTAAATATCAATGTTAATATCTCAAATCTAACATAAAATATTTGCATCAAATGAAAAAGTATAATCATCATATATATACAAATATTTCATAAAGAAATATAAAATATGCTTAAAACTTTATACACTTATATGAAATTGTCATTAAATGCTATAAAGGGAGAATTCTCGATAACTACACCTATGGAGTTTTAATTACACAAAAGTACTCCATTATTGTTTCATTCCCATTAAGTATACCACAATCAATTATGAGATTTTTTTTTTTCCAAATATAGTTATTCCATCCAAAATGAAATTTTCTAAAATCAATTATTTTTAAATCTAACGATAATGACAACAACAAACGGACGACATCGTCGACGAACTCACGACGACGACGACAAACTAGCGACAACGACGACGACGACAAACTAGCGATGACAAGTTGACGCTGACGACGACGACGAACAAACGACAACGACAAACTGCCAACGACGACTGCTGGATGACGACCTAACGATGAAGGCTATGACAACGAACTAACGACGACGATGAACTACCAATGACGATGACAAATTATCAACGACGACGACGAACTAACGATAAGGATGAACTGCTAACGATGACGACCGAACGATGAACCGATGATGACAACGAACTAACGACGACGACGACGACTAATCAAATATGATAATAGCTTTTAATGATGATAAACAACGAACACCTTTGTTTTCAGAATCAGTTTCAAAATGGTTTAAACACACATCATATGTTATAAATATGGGAAAGTGCAAGATCGTGCGTATCAAAATTAATTGGCAAAGAAATCAAATTGTATAAGTAAGATTTGATAAAAAAAATGAAAATAAAAATGGAAAGGGATACATTGAAAATCGGGAAAGTTCAATTTGATTTTCGGAAAAAAAAAAAACGAGTTGGTTGGGTACTTCCAAAAAAATAAATGAAGTGATATCTATCAATAATATTTTTTACTAGATGATATCTTCAGATCATCCTAATATAAATAATCTATGATCTTTATTTCACAACACGATAATTTTATTTTTTTTGTTCTTATACACATGAACGAATTCTCTATTTTATTTTATAAGCCGAGTTTTAAACTAAATTTTTCTATCTCTATCTTTTTTTTTTTTTTTTTTTTGATAAACGTTACTCTTCTTATTTCACCATAAAAAAAACTCATTACAAGAGTTTTTGTTTCTTGTTTTCTGATGTTCTGATCCAGCGGTGACGATCACAGCATTCTAAGAACTATATTAAAAATTTTACTCCATCTATCAGGTACATGGGAAATCACCATCGATCCACACAGCAACACCTGTTGCGGACATTTAAAAGACGTCAAGGATGGAACAGCCAACAGCTACTAAATCAAACTTCAAAATCAGAGTCACCATTAGTTCAAGATCTTGGTTTTTAGGCAGTTCCAACATGCTAGAGAAAGCGAAACAAACCAGAATGCTGGAATTACACGCTGCAGGATTATCTCACATATCGCATAAAACTCCACGTTGAAGAACTGCACACTTTGATCAAGCACATTTATTTTGAAATAAGCTCATCGATCAGATTAGCCGCATCTTGAATAGTTGCAATGCTTTGTGCACTTTCTTCCTCAACGCTGATGCCGAATTCCTCCTCAAGTCCCATCACAATCTCAACCTACATACGACCGAAAGAAGATTACAATACATTTCCAAATCATTCTCCCTTATCTCAAAGTAATTGTGACAAGAAAAGAGGCGTTATTGAGCTAAACATCAACTTATGCCACATGATGATTAAACATATTTTATGCAAATCTAATTGTATAATCATCATTCGATTTTAGCATTTCTGTCATGTGTTTGAAAGAAAGTTTTGTTGCATTTTTTAATAGAAGAATAACACTACAAATGCATATAGCAAAAAATGCAATTACCGAGGAGAGGAGTACTATTTTCAATGTTTATCGCTCCATGATATCTATAACAAACTATGGAGAACAATTGAATCAAGTGTGAAGGCAACTATAGCAAATATGTGGCCATGGGAAGGCCACATTTACCGAACCGTAACTCTGCAGAAGAGAAAGTTGGTATCGGTTGTCTACATGATGGGGCATACTCTTTAACTAAAACGACAAAACATTCTGTTGCTCAGAAAAAGCTCACATGAGAAGAGGCAATAGAAATGACAAAGAACAAAAAATGATGACCTTTCTTACTGATGAGCACTATATCTGGCATCTGAATATCCATTTTTCCCAACCTTGTGCAACTTTTAGTATAGAAATAGTTTTCCAACGAAGTAAACCAGGAGCATCTAATCACTCAAGAAGACACGTTATGCAGGTTTTCATTGAAAAATAGCTCAAACCTATATTACTGGAACAAATAATCCCACAAAATAACATTCCCGAATGCTATTAGTTCTTGAGTGAAGAATTGACTACCGTATCAAGAGAATCAGCTCCAAGTGATGCAAACTTTGAGTCTGCAGTTACAGCAGTGTCATCAGGTAGAGCAAGCTGTTTCTTCACTATCAGGCATACCTTTTCTATGGTCCCTGGTTTAGCCTGCTCAAACAAGAGTGTCATTATAGGTAATGCTCAAAACGTACACAAACACAAGCCGAAAAAACTTTGTTTTACAACTCTGGTATTTTGTGTTTGGTTTGACAGAATGGCCCATGGAATGAAATGGTCCGTTCCAAGGGTCCTTTCCTCTAGAATGAAAAATATTGTCCCTAACTGTCGGTCCAACCGGAATGTGATTCCTTTCCAACTGCAAATTCACGTTTCCAATCTGTATCGCACCAATTAGAATCGCTCATTCAGTTCCGGGAGTGAATTGCACAAAATTTAATTCCACTTCTAACGACATTTCTCAAAGGTTTTATTGAGGGCGTTATTCTCAATTTCTCATCTTTTGTTTTCATTTTTTGAGAATCTTAGACATACTGCACAAGAAATCTGATACCGATGCTTCCTTGACCTCAAAGAGTGGTAGCTTTTCCTACTCGCTGGAAGTGAAACTGATGTAAAACTGGAAACTTTATGGGATGCCTGCCAAGTTAGATGAGTACAAATTATCAATTACAAGGAAATCCAAAGAAGAAACATGAATTTAGCAGAGTAGTCAAAGCAGACTAGCAGAGAATCTACTTCAATATCCTTAGATCTGTATGGGCTTAAAGCAAAAATAGATCGAAGAGCGAATCAGATTCGCCTTTTAACAAATCCCAATTTTAATTAATGCCATCATCACGACCTTTTGTAACAACGTGATCATACAGCCATGACAGTCTCGAAATCACCACCAATTCGAAGTAAAAAACAACATACGCCACACAGTGACACAGTCCACACAAAGACAATCAGATCTGCCCGCTCCGTATTTGATAACTGTGTCCTACAAATTCTATCCTAAGGCCATTTCCTTGAATGCTTGGAGAGGAATGAGCATGACATACATTTAGTTATCCAACCAGAATCAAAATGCATCCTCGCAAGTGCTTTTCCATACGGATTTCCGCCGGAATGGTCGAATCCGCAGAATGGGATCGGAGCTGATTTGACGTATTCTTTCTATTTGAATGGGCAATGTGGATTCGTGCTCATTCTCCACAATACTAAAAATACCAACAATAAGCACCACGAAAACTACACAACTTAAATACATACAGAATCCGAAACCAAAGCGTAAACTCAAGTAAAGACCAGAGATCTGCAATTTTACATCATAAAGTTCGATGATTGGAGATGGAAAAGAGAACACACAAATAGGGTAGAGAAATGACCTGAATTGGCTTGTGAGAGGAACGGGGAGACATGGAAGGCCGAGCAAGAGAAGCCATTGGATGGATCGAGAGAGTGAGAGAGATGTGTAGAGAGATTGCGATTTGCAGATGGCCAACAACAACAACAACAAAATGGGGAATGCACAAGTTAAAGGAATAGGCGTGAGGGAGGCGGAGTGCACGAAGCAGAGTGGAGCACTGGACTGGGATGAATAAACGAGTACTCCTTCCAACTACTCCCTCGTACTGCACAACTTCTTTATCCTTTTCTTTTCCTTTACGACATATTAAGCACTCAGATCTTTAGAAATTCTAAAAAAATTTCTTAAATTTTATTAAGTCCTCAAAATATTTATTTTATGGATAAAATAGTCAATATGTCATTTAACCGTTAATTCTAACGGAATGTAAAATTTTGAGATAATTATCCATAAGTTTATTTTTTCAATCTTTTTTACTCAAAAAGCAACCAACTAATTTTTATTACGTAGAAGGTCATTATTTAAATTTCAAAAAAAAAATCTATACCAAAATTATCCTCGGTTATTTCAATAAATACATCTTAAAAAAGCCCTAAATTTTTCCTCATCTGCCACATCTCCACATTCCTCCTCGTCTCCCGCATCTCTCTCATCGCCGTCGTCGCTGTCGTCCTCCCATCTCCATGCTGTTTCGCATGTGCCTGTCGAATTTCGTTGAATTATGTGACAACGAACTTTCACGAATTCTATTAGATGAATAGTGACTAGTACCCGTCGTAAACAATGCATCATCCTCCCTGGACACGGGAAGATTCGCCCTCGAATCTAACTCGTCTTCATCACTAACGAAATCCACATCATCCACGTCAGACTCATATGGGGACAAGTCAGCAACGTCAAAAGCCCCGGAGACATTATACCCTCCTGGTATATCAACCTTATATGCGTTATCACTGATGCGCTCCAGCACACGGAATGGTCCGTTTGCTCTCGGTTATAACTTGTCAAACCTTCCACCTGAAAAACATTCCTTGCTCAACAGAACCCAAACAAGGTCTCCTTCTTGAAACACGACCCGCTTGTGCCTCTTATCAACTCTTCTTTTGTAGGTGGCATTCTGTTTCTCAATCTTGTTACGAATCTGAGCATGCATCTCTTGTACTTGTTTGGTGTACATCTCAGCATCTGAGCTAAACTGTTTCTACAGGTATTGGGACAAGATCCACCGGAGTTGGAGGATTGCGACCATACACAATCTCAAACAGAGTCTTACCCGTTGTCTGATTAACAGAGTGATTGAAAGCAAACTCAGTCTGCGACAATACAAGGTCCCATTGTTGAGGATTGTCCCCCACCAAGCTCTGAAACAGGTTACCTGAACTCCTATTCACCACCTCTGTCTGCCCGTCGGTCTGAGGATGATGAAAAGAACTAAACTGCAGCTTCCTACCCATCATACGCCAAAGGGTCTGCCAGAAATGGCTAACAAACTTGACATCTCTATCAGAGGTAATCGTCTTAGGAACCTCGTGTAACTTGACCACTTCTTAGAAGAACAAACGAGCTACTTGAGATGCATCATTTGTCTTGCTGGTAGGGCAGAAACAAGCAAATTTTTGAACCTATCAACAACAACCAAGACGGAATTCTTGTTCCGTTGGGTACGAGGTAACCCCAAAACAAAGTCCATGCTAATATCCTCCCACGGCGCTGTTGGAACAGACAATGGCACATACAACTCTGCATTGCTATCTTTCATCTTAGCCACGTGACAAATCCTATATCACCTTACATAGCGAGCAGCGTCTTGCTCCATTCTAGGCCAGTAAAAACTCCCTCGAAGCGCGGTCAGGTTTTGTCGAAACCAAAGTGGCCAGCTAAGCCACCTTCATGCACCTCACAAAGGACAGCTTCCCTCAAGGAACAATCGAGAATACACAGTCGATTCCCTTTAAACAAGTATCCATCCTACAATAGAAAATCCTTAAAAGGGGCTAAATGGCACTCTTTCCAAATATCCCCAAACTAAGAGTCGGTCCTATATAGCTGCTTGGATGCTTCAAACCCCAACACCTTCACCTACATAGAACTCAACAGTGAACGTCTTCTACTCAGCGCATCAGCCACCTTATTCAATGCTTCTGCCTTATGCTTGACAACAAAAGTGAAAGCCTGAAGAGACTCCACCCATTTTGCATGTCTAATATTCAACTTCAGTTGCCCATTGATGTATTTCAGCACTCCATGATCAGAAAATAGCACAAACTCCTTGAAAATGAGATAATGTCGTCAATGCTCTAAACTCCTCACAATGGCATAGAACTCCTTATCATACGTTGAGTACCTGCACCTGACGTTATTAAGCTTCTCGTTGAAGAATGCAATTGGTCGACCTTTCTGACTAAGAACACCTCCAATGCCTACTACTGAAGCATCACAGTAAACCTCAAAAACCTCACCAAAATCTGGAAGAATCAAGACTGATGCCTTTGTGACCTTCTGTTTTAGTAGTTAAAAAGCAGAATCCACAGCCGAAGTCCACTCGAACTTGCTGCCCTTTAAACAATCAGTCAAAGGGGCAACGATAGAACTGAACTCTCGAATGAACCTGCGATAAAGCGAAGCCAATCCATGAAAGCTGTGAGCCTGATGGAAATTTTTCGGATTCTCCCAGCTAACAATAGCCTCAACCTTCGCTGGATCCATCTCGATGCCTTCCTTAGAAACCACATAACCCAGAAAGACTACAAAATCAATTAAGAAATAAACTTCTTGACATTATCACATAATTTCTGTTCATGCAGCACCTCAAAGACCTGCCTCAAGTGTTGCAAATGCGGCTCGACTGACAAAGAATACACTAGAATGTCATCAAAGTAAACAACAACAAAACTGGTCGCATGAACGTGCTCGGCGCATTGGACACTCCAAATGGCATCACCAGCCACTCGTAAAGACCATCCCTAGTCTTAAAAGTCGTCTTCCACTCATCTCCTGGTCGCACCCTGATCTGATGATAACCGCTGCCTAGATCTATCTTCGAGAAAACTAAAGCCCCATGAAGTTGGTCGATCAGATCATCGAAACGAGGAATCGGGAATCTGTATTTGATCGTGATCTTATTTACTACACGACTGTCTATGCATATCTGCCATGTCCCATCCTTTTTGGGAACCAGCAAAGCAGGTACAGCACAAGGGCTAAGGCTCTCACGAACCAACCTCTTTTCCAACAACTCCCTTACCTGTCTCTGAAGCTCTTTATGCTCCTTAAAACTCATCCTATGCGCTGGCCTGTTTGGAATGCTAGCTCTAGGGACAAAGTCAATATAGTGCTGAATATCCCTCATAGGTGGAAGACCAGACGACAAATCCTCAGACCTCGGGGAACTCAGCAAGCAAGGGTAAAATCCGAGTAGGAACTTCAACAATATCAACGTTGGCCTCTAATAGAACACAAGCAAAAATCTCTATAGCTCCTGATGCCTCTCCCTCAAACTCAGTCTTCGACAACAGATTCCCCTTGACCTCCTTGCGTAAATCTGACGGAGCGAGGGTAATCGATACACCATCCTTAGTAAAGGAATAGGTGTTCTTAAACCCATCGTGTTTGGTCCGTCTGTTGTACTGCCATGGCCTACCCAGTAATATGTGACAAACGTCCATAGGAATCACATCTCACCAAACTTCATCAGTATACTTCTTACCAATTGAAAACCTGACCAAGCACCTCTTCGTCACCTTCACCGCATTGCCCCTTTTCAACCAGGATAACTTGTAAGGTTGAGGGTGATCCTCCGTCTTCAGTCCCAGCTTCTCGATCATAGTAGTAGAGACCACATTTTTGTAGCTACCTCCATCAATGATCATGTTGCATACCTTTCCACCACTAGTATACTTAGTGAGGAAAATGTTTGTTCGCAGGCAGGACTCATCTCCTCCAGCAACGACATTCAGAATGCGTCTAACCACAAGAGACTCTCCCGAATCAACATACACAACCGTGTCATTCTCATCTTCCTGATTCTGAACACCTGAAACCATATCAGCTTCCATCTGCTCATGTTCTGCTTCAGATGCATCGTACAACGGGTTCCCTTGCAACTCTACCAAGGTGATTACTTGAAGGTTAGGGCAATCAGCAACGACGTGCCCCAACCCTTGGCACTTGAAACATCATTTGGGAGCAGCTGCTAACTTGGTAGAACTATCCTGAACTCCCTTCCCAGTAGTTTTCGAACCCATGCCCTTGACAATAGGCGTAGGGGCATCGAAAAGCTTACAGATTTGCAGTTGAAATCCCTGCCAACTGATTTACCGACGAACCTTGAACTGCTTCCTTTCCAGCTGCCACTACTCTTTCATTTCAACTGTTTCTCCACCTTCAACGCTAGCCGACAGACATCGTCATAGGTCCAATACTGCTGCAGATGTACCACATCAGAAATCTCAAATTTCAAGGCATCGAAATAACGCGTGATCGTCTGCTCTTCTTGCCGTAAAAGCCTGAACACGCGATCGAGATAACGCGCGATCATCGACATCACAACGCATCCTCAAACGATCAAATTCTGCCGTAAAAGCCTGAACAGACTTATCAACCTGCCTGATTTCGTGGTATTCCGAAAAGGCCTCTTACCGAAAATGGGTTGGTAGGAATTTCCTCTTCAACAACCTTTTTATCTTTTCCCACTGTAATGCCCTTTTCTTCCCTTCTTGCGTACGCTGTTTCTTCACGTGTTCCCACCAGATCGAGACGTGCTTCCTCAATTTAATAGCCACGGCCTTGACCTTTTGGTCTTCGATCAGATCTTTAAGATCAAAGACCCGCTCTACTATATGGAACATTCTATGAACTTATCAGGTTGACCGTTGCCCGATGTCTTCGGGTCCGTTTTCAACGATGGGTGATGGTGGGTTGGAGTCATCTGGTGTCGAGGTTTGTTTGATAACGAAGGAGTACAACCGGATATAGTTACAATTCTGACGAAGACGTACTCCAATTTTGATAATCCCGACGAACTGTAATTTTGGCATAGGGTGTTAATTAGTGGTGCGAGGAAGTTGTACACCTGTGTAAATTTTATTGTATCCCTGAATATAAGAATTACCACGACGTACGTCATCGGAGTATTTGAGTTGTACTCCTATGTAAAATTGTTGTACCTCAAATAATTAACATATGCGTTTTGGGAAGATGAAAAGAAAATGAAATGATAGAAAATAGCTAATCAGTTTTTAGGAAGGGAAGAAGAAAATGGAAGTTTCAAGGGAAGATGAAAATGGCAATTACAAGATGTGGGAAAGTGCAAAATCAACCAAGAGACGATAAAATTCTAAAAAGTGCACATCTACGTAAAAAAAAAAAAAAAGAAGATATGCCTTGTGAGTGAAATAGATTGAAAACGTAGCCTTATAAGTAATTATCTCTAAAATTTTCTAATTATAATCAAGTCTTATAAATGTCTATTTTATGTATAAAAATAGTCCATCGAAATACAAAACTATTGAAACTAACTATAAAACTTAAATAAAAATAGGAAAAATTATCTAGATGTATAACTTTGCAAAAAGTAATTACCGATAAATATCACTCCCTATTTTTTTCCACAAAAGTATTCCACTATCTTTTTTATTTAAATTCAAACTGTACTTTCCTGATTTTCAACGTTTCTTTTTCATTTTTTATGAATCACAAAAAACAATGAAGCGTCCGGGCGCAGCACTTCACCACGCCTGGACGCGAGGCCAAAAGCACCGTAACGTTGCTTCAGTGAAAAGAACAAAGCGTCCGAACGCCTTTTACAGCCACGTGCGTCGATTTTTCTCAGGCTTGAATGACTATAAATAATCCATTTTGGTCTCAAGTAAGGATCATCTATCATCATACACGATAATTGACGAAAATTTAGGGTTTGGAGTGGATATCTTGGGTGGCGGCGGCTACCATCCATTGAAAAACGAAGTTACATCAAGGAACTTCATCGGTGCGAACCGGATTCCATCTAGATATTGGTTTTGCGTTCTTGACTCTTTTTGATTTCCACTTGTACTATGATGATTTTCATATACATTAGGTGTTTGTTGCATTGTCTTAGTACTCGAATCATGAGTTAAATCTTTTGTTAAGGTGGTGATGTAGTCAAATGCTTGTATTAATGTTACTCTATGTTGTTAATTAGTTTTGATTATTTTTTGGTTATGATATATGACTGTGTTTAATGTTTCGACAAATTGATCACTTGTTGCATGATCTATGGTATGATTTGAATCCGAGAGGACAGTTTCGTATCGAGAATTTGACCACATGTCCACACGTTGAGTGCAAGATTGAGAGATCGCTTGCGTGGTGTACGTGACACGTTAGGAACCCCCAAATTTCATACTTATTATAACATGACGGTCTCTCATCAAGAGATGTTAAAGGCCACGTTTGGTTTGACGTAATTTAGGACTCGAGAGAGAATAGATTACACCTTAGGGATTCGTCGATAACCATAATTCATGATTAATTATTAAAATGACATAGTAACTACATACAATCGGAAGACGAAGTCACGACCCTACTCCCTTTCACATCTAGAACCCGATCTTTTATCGTTGTGTTGTTAATTTGATTAGCTTAGTTTAGTTAGTAGAATCATTAGTGTCACGTAACAACTCATCACGTTTTGATTGTTTAACCCAAAGAATACTATTCATACTTCGGTCGCTAGATCTAAGTCTTCATGGGACGATAACTCATATACTCACTTTTATTACTTAGTACGTACGGCGCGTACACTTGCGTTTATACGTGACATACAAAGTCGCGAACATTCTTATTCATTTTTTGGACATCCTTTCCCTTAAGCACTAGACTCTTCGTTTGCATGCCTTCTTTTGCTCCTTTCTGCATTCTTGTCCTTGCCTTCCTTGTCCGTATCATTCTCCCCCCTTTTGTTATCATCACTAGAGAGCTTCTGGTTTTGATAGCCTCAACTGCTTGTTTGAGAGCTTGAAGTTCAGAGAAGGTAGCAACCTATGCTGCATGAGGTTTATTGATCTCAACTTGAACCCTATTCTTCAAGATGGTTATGCGTTTCTCATTGTTGTGGATATGCTGCTTAAGTTGGTTCTGTGTGGCCTATAAAGTCCCATGAAGTTTCCTGGCCTGTGGTTTTTTAGAGCTCCTAAGTCGATTGAGGGATGAGATATTTCTGAAGTATTGCTGCAGATTGATGGTATTGCTCAAGAGAAAGCCTTGAAAAAAGAAGTAACACTTAGCGAAAGGAAATTCGAGTACAGGGAAGCTAAGGCTTCCTCATTCTCCAAAGCAACTAGGCATGACTGATCAGTGGGGGGGAACATGGACTCAAGGAGAGGCTTGCTCTCGAACTGTAACGCCCCCGACTTTCCGTGCCAGAAGACACGCTAGCGTTATGTCGTCACGGACCCGATCCGTGACAAGGCTAAACAAATCGAATGGGTTTTAGGGGTATAGAAGTCAAGGAAACTATAAACAGTAGTCAAATTCATAGCTTACAGTCCGAATATCTGTTTTAATTACATCATTGGAGCAGAAGCAATGCAGATCGATTATTACATTAAACACAATAGACATCTGATCTGCTATAATATCTGAAGTACGTGAGATCATCTATATGCATGCAAGCTCACACCAAGAGCCTTCAGGTGCTGTTGAGGGCATACCTGCAATTGAAAAACATAACCGTGAGGTAATGAAGCTCAGCAACCTCAGGTGTATAAATCTCAATTACAGGGAACTTCCGCTAACGGCTATGGCGACCGCCGAAAGTCACTAAAATATTATTATATAATATAGGAAAATATGGATGCCATATCAACCAGCATCGTTTTACATTGCTTAATATGACTTCGTATCGCTTTTAAGAGTCATTCCTTTCTTTTATATTTTATTAGGATTCATGACTCGACTCAGAAGCGTTACTCCAAGAATATGACCGACTCGGAGTACAGACATAAGTTGTCAATCGTCAGCCGGGTTACCCAATAGATTTGGTATATTCGCACCTGCCTACTATGTGCGTCGTCTTGCATCTTTTGTGCGCATTCAATGTGGTATCGTTTGCCAGCATTGAGATAATTTGGGCCTCCCTGCATAGAGCAACCCATGGCCCTGCCACAACGGCGTAGAAGCCGCTGCATGCATGCAAAGAGGATGGGGGATGCCCATCACTCCCTAACTACTTCTCACCCGTGACGATGACTCAGAGGATAATACAAGAGTGTAATGACTCAAACTCAAGCCACCAAGGCTATTCAAAGAAACAGATGATTGCAATGGATCGAAGAAGGGACACCATGTTCGACCTTCTCAATAATTTCAGGAAAACGACCAACGACCCAACGGATCCACAAGGGATGTCAATGCCGTCCTTATCAGTTCAAGGAGGTGACATTTCTTATTCGTCTGCTTTTCATTAGTTCACATGGATAGTATAACTATGCTCCACATCTCCCATTCCCTTTTTATTAATCATTTAGCGGTCGCTTTCATTTATTTTCCATGAGGGTATATACATTATAAGGGTGTATTCTACTTCCTTTCAACCCCAAATACCCCATCATATGTCAAACGTGATCGTATATGCACGTTTGACGTTATATTTCCATGCGTATGGGTTATATATCTCAAATACGCACTTAGCTTTAAGGTTCGATGTATGAATTCACTGTTTTCTTGGCCAGAAGGCCGTCGCGGGCGCGACCGGGCGTATCGCGGTCGCGATTCAGGGCCGTCGCGGGCGCGACCTCTTGTTATATATTTATGAAAAAGATGTTCATGGCTATTTTTTTTTTAAAGAACTTTACAACCTTTTGTATTCCCTTTATAATGGATTTGAAGTTTTATCTTAAAATTAATAAATTTCCTTGAAAATATATTGATTTTAATGAATATAATTTCAAAAGTTAAAAATTTGGTTAATAACGGACACCGAACCGAATTTTAGTTAATCGAAACCAAAATAACCGATCAAATTCGATTTGGTTTAAGTTTTGGATGTTTAGAAAACGGAATTTAATTCGGCTAATCAAAACCGACAAAATTTCAAACAAATTATCAACCGTAATCATATTTTATCTGAAACTGAGGAAATAGAATATGCTCATTCGGTCTCAAATTAATCGAAATATTTTGACTCGACACGGGAATTTATACGAGTGTTAATAAGGAATGAATTTTATTTTTTTTATGATAGTGGAGTTGTGAAAGAAGTTAATGGATGTAACATAATAGATAAGATTCATTTGATATTTTTTTACGATAAAAAATTATTAAAAATAAAAATATTTTATTTATTTTAAAATTAATAAAATAAATATTTTAATTAATTTAAGATGGAGAAAATAATAATAATTTTTTTTTTATTTCCTATGAACGGAAAAGCGCTCACGAGAGAGAAATAAATAAAGAGGACAGAAGGAGGCAGGCCGAGACAGCGAAGGAATCGAATCGGAAGTGGAGAACAAGCGTGAATTCTCCATGAAACAAACGCTTCCTCTCCGGTCAGCATCCATCGCCGGCGGCGATCTCTTTCCAGCATCCACCACATTCAATCACTTGTTGAATTTCAGGTTCGTGGGAAATCGAAGGAACGAGATTGAAGATGGGAAGGCCGTTCATGATTCATCGAAAATCACTGTAACCTAGTTTTCGAAATGGATTCTTCGATTTTGTGAAGGTACATTATTGTTTCGACAAGTGCTGAGTCTGATTCCATTTCCAGTTTTCGAGGATTTGACGGAACGATTTGGGGTACTTGTGTACTTTGTTATGCGAGAGGTGTTTATTGTTTCGAATGGTCTTGTTTTTTCAGATGGTGTGCTGCATTGGTGGAGATAAAATGGCGGTCATGGCTAGGGTTCTTGAAGCTGGGAGTTTCTCCAATTGTGGTTCAGGTAAAAGAAAACTTTTCACTTGATCAACTGGATTGACGATTTTGTGTCTCGAATATAGATTCAAGTTGTATTTTTACGTTCAGTGTCACAGTCGGGGCCTTAGGTTAAGTAAATGACCACCATGTTTCTTGATATATGAGATAACTAGTGTGCCGAAATAATCTATTTCCAAAATCAAAATTATGAAATGTTACTCAAACTACAAGTTTCTACATTGTTCGTGGTATACTTCTTGGTTGCGTTTCAGCTTTTTTTATGACCGGGATTCTTTTGATGTTACAGAAAAATCTGGTCAACAAAAGTTAGCTGCCCTGTACATTGATAGACAATTACGTGATGCCGATGAGGCAAATTTACTTGATGAAGAAGGTAACTCCATGAATCTTTTCCCCTGGTGAAGCCTTTGATATGATTGTCCATGTAAGCACTTAGAAGCTACAAACATTGACAACAAGGTATTCACTTGCTCAAGTACACATTAATCATGGTCTCAATTAGAGAATTGACTGATTTCATTTTGCATTTCTGTTATGCTTTTGGCTGATTCGGCTGATATTTATGAAATCTGGTTATCAAACATTTGATTTTAGAGAATTAAGTTAACCAGTTGAACATACACTCTTGTCGAGGTTGTCTTGGTAACTGAATCGATTCTGGATGGAAGCAATGTGTGTATCTGCTATGTCAGACTGCATGTAATGCTCCTCTTCTAAACCTCGCTCTACATGGTAACCTTTAATTAAAACTAGGTAAGTATTGGGTTATAATATTTATCAGCAATGATGCACATGTGAATGAAAAGATAATTTACATACTATTTATTCATCAAATTTAGAGACTCGTGCTAAATCAATGTTGCTTGATGGTAAAAGCAAAGCAAAGGAATTAACCCTCATAATCCCGCCAATTGCAGCGTATAGGGAGCGCGAGATGTGTATGGCCGTATCCCTGTTATATAGAACGTTGCGTATGTCTCGTCCTCCCCACATCTTGCAGTTGGCGGGAAAAGAAGAAGAATAGAAGAACCCATAAGTAACGCAGAGTCTTAGAGTTGGAGATCCCAATTTTATGAGGATCGACTACAGAGATCCAGATTCCAGTCTATAATTTTCATGTTTATTAGAATTTTATTTGATGCCCTCTGTAGCATTGCACATACACCGTTTTATATCTCTCAGATTGGTTCAGGCTTCAGCTAATGACTCGAACCAATTCTAGTGCCGTACAGTAGGAATTAGAACAATTGAACTTTACCAAAGCCGAGTTACTGATGAATACCAAATATCATCTATCTATAGCTATGCCACAGGAATCACTGCCTGCAGTCTCTGCCTGCTTCATGTTCACCTCTTGTGGTGAAAGACAACATATTTTCTCGGTTGCTTTCCTCCTTCAAGCTTTGGGCATAAGCTATGCCGTTCGGCCTATAGTTTGTCCTTGTTCTTCTTTTGAGAACAAGATAAATCGTCATATGTGGGTGAACTTATCAGTCAATGTGGAGTACATTGTGTTTTATTTGTCAATTATGTTACAACCTTTTATATTTAATCCTGACTTCACTTGCAGACATGTATGTTTTTGATCTCAAACCACTGTCAGATCCTCTGCAATTGGTAAGTCGAAATGATTGATATTTTCTGCCAAGTCATTTTATCTCTATTCTATCATGATTTGATTGAGCTACACCAATGCACTATCAGAATTTTTGAATAAATGTTGAGGGCAGCAATATACTTTACTGTTGAGTTTCTCCTTTTCTTCACCGTGACGCAACGGAACTAATTTCTTTAAGGGTTGCTTGGTAGTAAATCATATTAGCCTTACATGAGTTGCTGATTTTTATGCTTACAAGAAGATAACCAGTTATTCTGCTGACCTTGACCCCAAGACTCCTTGATTATAGGGCTTTATGAAATGGACCATCTGAGGAGGTCATTTTGACCGTCATCAATTTTCCCTCTTCTGCAATTACTCCTGCTATAGAACTCATTGCTCTAGCTAATTTAGGGCATTATCCGCTCGCATCTAAGAAAAGAGTGATTACAAAACTGCTTGAGTGATTAAAATGGACCATCTGGGAAGGTTATTTTGACCGTGACCAATTTCCCCACTTTTGAAAATACTTCCGCTATACCACTCGTTGCTCTAGCTAATAAAGGGCATTTTCAGCTCGCGTCTAAGAGAGGAGTGGTTATAAGACAGTTTGAGTGACTGTTTTTCTACTTCATTGTAGATTTTGAAAATGTTTGACTTTTCCCTAAGCACCACTTGTTTGAAGGTCTTGTGATGTTAACAGTCTGTGTACTACACACCTCATTCTTTGTCTGGATTATCATTTGGCAAGATTTTCCTCTACCTTGTGGGACAATCATACTGAACTCTAACAACCTATTAATGCTCCTAAATACTAGTCATTGACCCTTTTTTGGAAGGTTTGTTGCAATACTTGTAAAAAGCCAGTCAAGGCCAGTCAATACGCAGCTCATGCAGGTATGCAAGTCTTAATTTATATTGGCTTTATAGGTCATAGTGTCGGTGTAACTGATGATGTATTATGTAATTGCTTATGATCACAAGTAGAACATGCTAGAAAGATCATGCGAGAGTGATAACAGTTGTTCTATGTGCTGTAGTAAGTGCCATCTCATGTTTTCCACACTTTAAACCTTGAAATATTTCATTGCCCGCATCTCAAAGTCATCTTAGCAGTTTAATTTGAGTTTCTTGAATTGTAGCATTCGTTGGAATAAATTAAGAAGCTGATTATTCAATCATTGCCTTGGAGTGATCACTGATAAGATGAAAAATCCATGCAAGGGATTATAGTGGGCCCACACCCAACGACAGGGCTTATGCAAATGTTTTCCAAGCCCTGTTTTTTTTTTTTTTTTAATCTTGTCAAATAAATCTAGTATTCTAAAGCAGAGTAGGGTGACTCCTAGGAATAAGACTTGATCTGATACATCTAGCTCAATCAAATTTGGTTGGTTCAGAATCGACTTGCTTTGATACCATTGAATAAACTGTTACTATTATTTTGAACCCAAAAAATATATCTTCGGAAGTTCAAGAATCTCTATGTGTAAGAAAATAAATATAGTTAAGTAACCAAAGACATAAGTTATTTGAAATGCCAATATCTAAACCTGATTTAAACTTGTTATCATAAAATGATATAATCCTAATAAGGTATCAAGACATTTAATATTCCCAATTTAAATAGCTGAGATTCAACTTATACCTATCACCAAGATCACAACCCAAACATCATGACCACTTCAGAGACATCCACTACAAGATATCTCATGCACACCATTCGAACAATTTTTTTTTACTGAAAGTTAAATTGGAACAAAAATCATTGTTAAAATGTTTGAATTTAAAAATCATTAGGGAAAATAATGTTGCAGTAGTAGCAAGCTTCACTTTTTTCCCTTATGTTTAACCTCATAGGAGTACAGCCTAAGTAAGGAAAACTTGATAAACCTAATTAGATTCAATGAGGGAGAAAGTGTGAAGGGAGAGAATGATGGTTACTTGTGATCTGATGAGATGGAGTGGGCATTGAGGTAATATGAAGAATGGGCAATTTCGTTTTCAATGAATGTCATCGTGCACATGGCAAGTGGTTTAGCAATGACAGTGCCCTAATACAAGGCTCAAGTTCGTTTAAATGACCTTTTACAAGTCCTCGAACTTGGAACTCTCAATACTATGAGCTGCTCAAGTGGTTTAAAATCTCTTTAATTGGTTTTTGCATCATCTAGAGTCACATGGTGCTATCGAGGATAATTTCTGACATGGGCACACGGCTGTTCTGAAGTTGCTTCTGAAATACGAGGCAACATGATTTGTTAAGCAAGAACAATAATATCATGGTTTAAAATTATCAGCTGGCAGATGACTCTTAATTATTTGCTGCATAGTTGTAATCAACATCGGGCCTTTCAGTTTTGGCCTTTTTGGTGCTTGTATTCTAGAGATTCTTAGATACACTTTGCTGAGTTGTTCTTTCTTTCTTGTGGACTATTCAGAACTTTGCAGGTCCTTAGTTTCTACAGGAGAGATGTTTTTGGAGGTTGAAGGTGCTTCGTGCCCCAAAAAATCTCGAAAGAAGGAGAGAAAAAAGGTTACAGCAGCAGAAAGTATCCATTCTTTTTTTTTCTATGACTTTTTTTTTGGATCGACATTTTCATCATGTTTCCTGCAGTCACATATCATAAAGATCATTTTGTAATTTTCAAATATATTGGCATCTTGCACTTGCGAGCTGATATCTTAGATTCTTATGTTATCTTTGTTCTGTCTTTGTTTGTTCATCCTGGTCCTTATCAGCTGTGCAGCTAATTCTAGGATTTTTTTTTCCTTTTCTTGAATCTTAAAAAGGAAGTCTCGGTAATCTTAACATCTATTTAGATCCAGCAGCTGAAAGAGGTCAAAACAACGATGCATGTGGTGCTGCTCCTGCATCATCCCCCTTAGACAAGAGGGTTCAAGTGGCATCTTTCTCTCTGGCGGACAGTGGTAAATTGTGGCTGTTGAATTTTCTGAAATAATTCTTGTCATGTGATTATGCTAGTGTGAGTTAATTATTCTTTGCCTCATTGATAATCTTTTATGACTTTTATATTGGACAAGTAGAATGATATCCACTTGCATGATATCCACGGCTAGATATTCACGGCTAGCTCATTCTGCAATGTGTAAGCTGTTAATTGCTGATTGCTTTTAGATTTTGTTGGAATTGAAAGTTGCGTTGTTTGTCTGGAGCTTGAGATTATCCAAAACATTGATTGATCTTGGATCTTGAATAGATTCTTTTAGGCCTTGGATCATGCTCAAAATTTTGAGTGGCTACCATCATGCAGTTTATCTTTTCAAGTACAGGATGAACCTAGGTAAAGGCTCAAAGCATGGGCTTGATTCTTGATTGCATCTGCACTTTATGCTCAAGAGGCCGAGCTCAGCTGATTATTAGTACTTTCACACTCTTAGCATATTAAATTATGTTATTAGATCTGCTATATGTTGTCTTTACTAGTTTAGAATTATTATTTAGATATGATTTTTCCTTGTTATCTTATTTTCTATTGTAAACTTTCCTAATTTTGTATTTCACTACTCTATAAATATAGAGTTTGTCTTCATCAATAAAATATTGTGTTTTCCTCTCTTATTTTACTTCGTAATATGGTATTAGAGTAGTCAATCCTGATCTAATGTCTTTTGCTTTCGTTGTCGTTAGTTCACCCACGGACCAAATTATCCTCGTTCTTATTCTGGTTGAGGGAGTGTTGTTTGGGGCGCTCCTACTTGATGAGCATTAGATCCTAGTGATAAAGTTGAGGCTTTTTTTAAACCTTTTTAATGCCTAACCAACGATAGATAGTTTCAAGAAAAGGAAAATGCTTTCGTTGTCGTTAGTTCACCCACGGACCAAATTATCCTCGTTCTTATTCTGGTTGAGGGAGTGTTGTTTGGGG
>JAOVYX010001924.1:0-19081 GCA_035668315.1 Drosera spatulata | reverse complement strand
CATTCCTGCTTGATGAGCATTAGATCCTAGTGATAAAGTTGAGGCTTTTTTTAAACCTTTTTAATGCCTAACCAACAATAGATAGTTTCAAGAAAAGGAAAAAGGATAACCACTTTTTTATGAAAGAAGTAAAAACCAATATTCCAAACCCTTATTTGAAAATTAGGAGCAGCGGATCTACAGCGGCTAGTTCTCCGAGCACAGTTGATCGGTACTTTGAGTATATGTAACTTGTTCTGAATTTTAAAAAAAATATGACAATTTATTTCACTGAAATCACAAGTCACATGCGCTTGGAGAACCATTTGTTGCAACTGTCTTGGTCCCTTGAGCATTTAGCCGTTGGATACATTTTCGCTGGTATATGGCACATGGTTATATATCATCTCTTCGTTGTGCTTCTTTAGGACATCATAATATGTTTCTCTTTATATTTGTATTTTGTGGGTTTTACGGAATATTTTGTGGAATAACAAAGCAATAGTTGTTCTCTCTGGTATTTAGCACTTAGTTAAATATTCATTAGTTCATTCTGCTTCTTTAGGTAATGGTAATGGTGGCAAATCAGCAGCTAAGGTCGATGGTGGTGTGCCAACTGGGCAAGGGACAAGCAAATCAGCCAGTAACTTCAGGTCTACTGCTAAACGTCCTAAACTGTATGTGAGGAAGCGCTACAAGCATGATGTCTCGTTAATCATCATAATAGTTCTTTTGATATGTTGCATACACTAATATTGATGATTCCGAAATAACTAGTTAGCGTATGTCACGATCCGTGACCGAGGGGGTCTTAAGGTAAGGATTGCCTTCATTTAAATTGTCAACCCAGGATTTAAAGATTAATAGTTCTTAAGACAAATAAGAGAAGGCAGTCTCGTACAATTATGCTTTAAGAATTTAGGCGAAAGCAAAACATATGAAGGAGTTTAACAGCTACACATTAGCTTTACAACTTCTCCAAAACCTTTAAGAAGTTCTAGTACTAGCGCCAAAAGCAACACTCCAAAAACCCATAGTAGGACACCTACACTTCCAGCACCGTTAGCTTGTACTCGCGCCCTTCTGGAATAGACATTGAAGCTCATGATGCTTCACCCCTCGAAGTACCTGATGCAATATTACATGTTTAAGGAGTACAACACTCAGTAAAGAACAAGGCGACATAGAGGAGTTGCTTGAGAATACAAAATGAATCCTAAGTCGCAACTCTGATGCCCAAATCACATGGGAATATCTGCTCTTGCAACAACTTTGTTATGCATTGCTATATGTCTTACCATCCTTCACGGTACAAAGTAACTTCTCTTTATTCCCTCGTTTTATTGTCATTTTCCTCTTCTATTTATTCTCTCTTAGATCCTTGACTTTAATGGAAGGATGCATCATCCTTATAAGTTGTCAATTCTTCTGTCGCTTAGCATGTTCAATGATAGATTTTGAAACAGTTGAAACTTTCATAAGTTCAATTTAACTTCGCAGCTGAAAATTCACGTCCAAAACGATTTACTGGTATATGAGTCTTAACAGTTAATTAGTAAATGTTCTGGAAACAATTTATTGTTAAGAGAACTCGTGCCCACATTATAAGGTGATATATGTGTATGTCTATATATATACCTGGGAATCATCGCCTTTTCGGCTGACCAACTGCAATGGTTTGTGGTGCTCGGTCCAATATACTACGAGCCCACCTACAGAGTCCATAAGCTCCTCATAAACGCGATGTCATTGGGGGCCTATCCGTTTTACTCAAAGTTTTAACCCTAGCGAGGAATCCATCGGCGGTATACTTAATTTCCGTCTCTAAATATTATAACAAAAAAAAAAAAAAAACTGCCTGTTATAAAATACATGCCTTCTTGCCAAGGATTTCATATACAAGTTTGGCAAACAACGACTGATTTTATGAAACATAGTTAACATCCAGAACTCAAGCATCTCAATACCAAATGAGGGTACGACTTTGTGAACATTAGCAACAGTGAAAATATATTGTTGAAGACATTTTTGTATCAAAGAATTGCTTTGTTGCTTGGGCATGACTACTTGGCGGTATGTGTTAGTGCACTTAGCTTTACGGCATATATATATATATATATATATCAATACTTCAGGTTATGCCTAACACAATTTAAGTGGGAAACTAATTAATAGCCAATCTCATCATCCATTAAGTATTGCACTAAACTTTCCTGCTGTTCATTTTCACAGTTCTTAGTATATGTGCATAAATTCATCTTAAAATCCAGCAAACTCAAAGAAAATCAGCTCCTAACTAGTTGTAAACCAACTTACATTAACAAGTTTACAAGTTCAGGAAATTCATATCTCAAGGTTGGAGTAAAACACTTATAGTTTACCTACTGTAAGCATCCGAAACTCATGTTTTAAGTCCTAAACTCATTTTTTAGCCCTTGTCCCTCAGAATATCATCACATAAGTATGTACAAGAGCAAAAGCATCACCTATCAGACTTGATAACTCATTCTCTTTAAACCTTATTGACTTACAGAGCCCTTAACACACCTTAAAACAGCATATTTCACTTATTGGGAGCACAAACACTTTCACCTCAAGTCTTAGTTTCAATGTTCTGTTCACCAAGATTTCACCATAACAAACCTCATGAACACAAAAACAACTCCATTCAGATTTAAATCCCTTCTTCACTGGCTTTTAATCAACATGTTCAAGTCTTCAACACCTTAGAATCAATCAAGAATATAGCTTCCTCCTTGTTCAGGTGAAGAATTCTCCAAGCTACAAAGGGTAAATTCTTAAAGCTTTAACATGTGTAAAGAAAGATAATGATTTGCCAAGCATAGAAGGTGGAGCAAACCAAGAAAGATGGAATTCGTAGAGTGCCAAAGGAAGGAATGCAAACACAAGCTTGTTGTTAGAGATTTAACCACTAAACCCAAAACATTCGACTTCAAATCACTTGCATTCATCAAAATCAGCTTGAGAAGGCCAAAGACGGGTGGAATGTCCTATCACAAGTTCACTTACAGTTGAATTCGTTGAGGGATTAGTGATAGTGATTGATCAAACCAAGAAGTTTCTCCTTTAGTCCTTGACACCAATTCAGCCCCTGCTTTAATTACCTTGTTTAAGCTGCTGAAATGAGTGAATTTAGAGATTAAACCAGTGGGTTAAAGTTTGTACATGATTAGGGGCTGGAATTTAATGAAAATTTAAGGGTTTTACCATGAGTTTTCTCCTCTTTTCTGTCCTGAAACGAACCAGCCGCTTGGGGCAGCTCTAAGGGTCGTTTTGTGGCTGGTTTGAGTGAAGAAAATGCAGCTAAAGGGGTGCTGATTCTGTTGGTTTAGTATTTCAAGAGGAGAAAGTGTGCAATGATGAGTTTTTGGCATGCAAACCCCACTCTCAAGCTAATCCAATAGGAAGGCATGCATCAAGTGTTCTGTCTTGTCTAATAGGGCAGTAGGGGAGGGTTTAAACAATTTTTATTTTATTTTTTTAAAGCAACCAAAAGGCTGCATTTAGTCAGATTTTATTTTTTTGTTTTTTTGTTTTTATGTGGGTTGTTACAGCGTAGGCATGAAGGAGCTAGCATTGATTACCCGCCTGGCCATGGAATTCAAAATCACCCAATGATCTTATGGATTTGGGCATGTTTTTGGTTTTCATGTTTGTTCTAGTCATAACTCTTTTTTAGTCCAGGGGAACGTGTACAGAGTTAGTTCATTTAACTACCCATTAACTAGCCTTTAACAAGCTTATCTCTAGCTCATAGTCACTTTGGCTTAGAATTTGGCACCAGAATTTGAGGTTGATATTAGGATGACAAGCAACCTCTTCAATCTCTGCAGGATGAGTTTGACCTATGAATCGGACACTTACATCAAGATTGTCTTGGTTATATGATCAAATTCTTGACAAGAATAACCTCTCTGTTTGCTAGTTAAAAGATTGTATATGCCTTGTTGCCTATTCCTCGTTCTAAATTAGAGCTTTTGGAACCAAGTATGTTGATTTGAGTTGTTTATGTTTGTTCTAGTCTATTTGTATCTATGTCATTTTTCCTATATCATACGACATTAACAATATGCTAACAATTAAAGGGTTGTTTGGTATGGCTGCTCAAAAGAATGAAATCCAGAACCAGTAACATAATCAGAAAATTGGACCACAATCATCTCATCATATAAAAAGATTATTGAAATGGGGGTCTTAATATTTTTTTCCAAATAAAACAGGAATCAGAAAATGAAATCCACTTTTTCTGGATTTTAGTTTTATGCTTCTGATTCTTCGTTTTGAATAACACGAAGCCATACCAAATAGATTGGATTCGTTAGCCCGAGAATCCGAAATAGAAATCTAGAATCAGAAGCCATACCAAACAGGGAAGGCCTCAAGTTCTTTATTATTGTACTTGTGGCAAAACCTCCTCAAATGATTTGTATCCACAATAATGTTAGCTCTATTTTTGTTCTTGTAGGATAACAGCTGACGTTGTGCAGGCCTCAAGTTGTACAGTTACTGCACAAAGTGTTAGCAAAGTCACCAGTAAGAATACAAGACATTTAATCTTCTTGAACATCCATTCTTGTATTTTCATCTTGGTTCTTCACAGGAATTTCCTGAACTTTGATATGCTTAGACATCCATGCCCGAAACAACAGAATATTTTCTGTAGATGTTTTCACTGCCTTCATATTTTCATGAAAATTTCGACATTGTTAAGTTTCCCTTGTTGGAGGAGGATTTTGTTCGTGAGGAAACGAGCTGAATTCGAATTAACTTTTTGAACAAATATGCATAAATTAATTCTTATCTTCTTCTCTTGCCAAATGATTTTTCATCTGGTGCAGTTATTTTACATAGTTCATTTTGATCTTGTTCCAGGTGATTGCTGAGTTATATAGTTATTTTATATAGTTCCATCACGTTCTGTGAATTTAACATCAAGCTGTTGCAAAGTTTTCCTGTGAAATATTTCATACTATTTTTGTCCTGACAAATTCTGTTTACTAACCAGGTCCAGCTCCCCTGGCAACAAAAATATATTACTCACAAAGAAATGATCGTCTTCGTGCTGCAATAAACCACATGTACCATGGCAGTTCAAGGATGGCACTTTGCCAAAGCAAGGAAAATATGGAGGCTGTTGAAGAAAGAAAGGCTGCTTGTGAGGGTTCTTTTATTAGCACCCCACCATGCGAACAATTGCATGGCCAATCTGATAAGGTGTCCGCCTCATTGCTCTCAATGAATACTTAAACCCATGGTGATCGATCATGTGACTGTACCCCAACTTGTTAGATTTGGAATTGGGCATTTTCTTAATCTTTATTTTATGAAGTGATTTATCAAAACTTACTTTGAGAGCATTTAACTTGTACATATGGTTGGAATGCTTCCTTTATTATTATCTGTCTTCGCCACAACTACCTGCAATCACAACCTGCTGCCATCACAACCTTCTCAAACACCACCTCCCTTATCATATGCAACTTCATCATATAAGTTGCTTTGTAGCGTGCTAGTACCCTTGAGTAGAGTAATAACATTGCTAAAGAACACTGAATGGGGAAAGGATTTGAATATCAACGATATTAATTGTCATAACCCTAGTGACACCAAACAAAGTTTTGAATTTGCGGATGGGATAAACTATCCTCCATTATATTAGTGATGGGACTATCCTTGAGTAGGTCTATGCTTCTTTACATTGTCGTTCGCTAACGTTTGATTTTAAAATGTTAACTCTTCTCTTACTTTTGGGAATAGTCTACTTGTTTGTTTTTCCCTGAAAACTATAATAGTTGAAAAGGAACTATCGTAAACTAGCATAATTGCGAATTTAATTTAAACCCGAATTATTATGAGGTTCAAACCCTTTTTCTTATGTGTTTCCTATTTCTTTATAAATACCCCTGCAAGTTGCGTGTTGGTGTGAATGTCGGGTACTCCTTCCGTCCCAACAAAATTGTAACACTTTCCAAATTGCAACCTTATCCTATTTGGAAACTTTTTTTCTATAAAAAATCAAAACATCCTTATTATTTATTTTATATCACGTCAACTCACCCAGTCATTTTTTCTCTTCCTTTTCTTTTTCTCACTTCTCTCACTCACAAAAGTCAAAAGGTAATTCACTCTTTACATCAAAATACAACAAACACATAAATTATCGTGATAAATCAAATGGTTGTAATTCTTTTGGAACGAATAGAGTACTTAAAATCCCTTTTTTTTTTTGCTCTACATGGTTATCATATACATGCTTTTACTAAAAAAAAAAAAAAACAAAGCAACAAACCCACATACCGGTTTGATTTGGATCGGGGTTTTATGTCAATAAGTGTGTGTTGAATTCTTGATAATTTTCCTTAAATGCCACTACTTTTTGTGTTGGTAGTGGGTGTATTGTAGCAACTCGATGATGAGTTAGTAACACTGGGGGTAGTTTGGAACTCTTTATTGGGGAAAGTTACTGAAGAAGAAAATCTTGCATTATTTGCAAGATAGACTAAAAAAGAAAGCGTTGATCGTGGGATGGAGGGAGTATATACTAGAAAAGCTATTCCCAGACGCCCTCAAGAGGTGTCAAATCTTTAACCATATAGTTAGGGGGAAGGGTTGCTTACCACTCTTGAACTAGATTATGCTATTCAAACCGCAAAACAAGATAATGATGTTATATCTTTGAGCTTGAAGGCATCAATAGATATGTATGCGGTTATGAAGGGATGACACATGTAGGAATTTACTGCTATTGACTCTTCCGGAGCTAGACCTGAACGGAAACTGCCTTTGTCTTATTTCAGGGATGAGTGCCATCCTTTCTTTAAAGATGAAAGCTAAGCATTATTTTTGCAGATCCTTCTTGTCTTTTCCTTTTCTTTCTTTTTTTTGTGTGTGTATTTGGCATTATAATGCATGTGCATTGACTCGTAACAGGAGAGCCATGACATTTAAAAGGAGTTATGTCTGACTAATTTCCATGGTCGCATAACTAGCTCATCAAATCATCCTAAATAAGTACCCATCATTATGTATCTTAATGGAAACCTGATCTGTTGCTAAATTGTTTGTAGGGGAGTAGGTATTGTTAAGTAGTTACCTGATGTCTTTTGTCAAAAGGCCACTTGATACAGGAGAATTAGATAGAAATATTGGATTCCAACACAGTTTTCTAATGCACATAACCAAATGCAGCATCAATTTACTTAATATTTTTTTATTATGGTCATTTCCATTTGAAGCATGTGAATGCATGCTCTCTTTAGTCTCTTGGCACATCAATTTTCTGCATGGTTATTAAACCTTTTAACTGATGGAGCAACTCTTTCCTTCAATGCACAGGGGTACAGGCATTCCTGGGTTGTGCGCAACTTAGATACCATAGCCTCTCAAACCCCAGAGGTGTGTTTGGAAAGAGCTGATCCATGTCAACCGTCTATCAGCTATTCAAAGCAGTTTCCAGTAAGCGATGTCTTGACCTCTGAGGAGGCGACTCCTATCGAAGTGATAAGAAGCTGGCACATTTTGAAGCCTCATTCTTTCACTGGCACCTCAGGTAACATTTCAAGTTAGCATGATGCTTCAAAAAACTGCACTTTCTATCCTTAATATAAATCGCTTGCTTCCAGTAAGCCCCATTTTTTGGTCACTTTGCTTTAGTTTGAACTTGGGAGGTGAATGAAAAATGAGGATATGACGATGCGATCTTGTATGTTCCATGCTGGCCTGTGTGTGTTTTCACCTTGAAAACATACAATATTACTCTCAATTGATGTGAAGATTTATGGCACTCTTTTGTTTCTACTTTTTGGAATGTTATTCTGTTAATCAGTGGTGCAGCTTGTCAAAATCCTTTCTTCTTTTTTCCTTTAAACTACCAACAATCTGAAAGGGTTTGTTATTGGTGGTTGTCATTGAACATGAGCTGGATTCTGTCAGTCTTCAGCTCTAGCCAATATCATGAAGAGGCAAATAAGAGATTTATTGACGGAATTTCAAGTTTTAATGAAGGGTTCTAAGGAATTGTCCAGTCTTGTTTCTTCTAATCTTGCGTTTCGGCGATGCTTGAGTGTAGTCTTTTCGAGCCGCCACGTGTTGGCCAGGAGAGACTGGCGACTTGTATAGCTGGTTGTATGATTAATGATGGCTGGGAAAATTTCCCTTGGCCACTATCTAAGCTTCTGAGCTTTAGTATTTAGGTATAAGCTATTAGTATTTGATTGATTTTTAGATATTGTTGAGATACAAATAATATAATGAGCCTGCTATCATAAGTTTGAACTTTTTGTAGAATTAGTTCCACAATATGGTATCAGAGCAGGTGACAATGAGGTCACGAGTTCGAATCCTGCAACTCCCAAATATTGTTGTGTTTGTGTTTGTATGGCACTTAGTTTATGTTGGATCGGTAAATTGTCCACGTAAAATCTCAAGTGGGCTTTCACGTGAGGAGGAGTGTTGAGACACAAATAATATAATGGACCTATTATCATAAGTTTGAACTTTTGATAGAATTGGTTCCACGACAGATATGACAAGGTATAGCAAAGTTTCTGCCCTCATTTATCATCGTGTGGAGAGTATAGCAGTGTACGTCAACTAAAAGTCTCGCCTTCATTCCATTATATGGGGTAATTTTCGTGAATACATTGGCACCATTTTGCTCTATCTTAGCCAGTGACTCAGTTATCCTCATTACATAACATATCTGTTGGAATATTGTATTAGAGGCAATAACCACTATTATGATCGTTTTTTTTGTTTATATTGATTATCTTGATATTATCTGTCCCAGTTCACTACAGGAAATGGGACAAAATTTGGGATGTGTTTGAACTTATTCTTATGCCGATCCTAACGAAATTGTGTTTGTAATTCTCTGCAACTAAATTCTGTTGGTTGTCATATTTTTTTAATTGCTGCTAAAGTATCCACACTTCATTCATATGATACTGATATCGTAACTAGTTTATCTATGGAGTTAAATTCGGTGGATCCATACATAGCCTTGAACTGATCGTTAATTTTTTTTCTGTTAACTAGTGATTCTATGGGGTAAGATCCCCATTGGAGTCAGGATGGGTAAAAGTTAATGTTGGGTTCTATTCTGGCGTTGCAGAATGGGAGGATTGTGGATGGGGGCAATGAATCTAGCCATGAAGACTACACTACCATTCTCCTGTAGATTGTGCCATTTTTGAACTTCGACTTGCATGACATATATTAATACAATTGTGCTCAGATGTGTTCAGGTATAGAAGATTGTTGAAACAGGAAACAAAGTGTTTTCCATTGGCTCCCGTGATATAGCAAAGGAAATCGAACTATTGGGGGTGACTCTGGAAAAGATTGCATGCTTTCAACTGATGATAAATACTACAAATCTATCAGCATTAACGTACATTTTTTTGAACTTATTTGGAGGTAAAAAGTTAGACGGAATGAATAATCTTGAGTTATTGATGTACTAAACGTTGCAAAGTTAAATGAGTCTATATCCTTTAGTCAAATAAATGAACTATGAAGAGCTTCTACGAGATATTTTGTTACTGCAATCGCATGTATCCTACTGATACCATATCAGGATTCGTTTCTTCTGTATCTTGTGTTGAGGTTGGAGACTATATCAACGGACCTGATATGTGACCCCATACATTGGTAATTTACAAGGGTTCCACTCCTTGGTTTTGTGTCATTTTATTCGTGGTTTGAGTTTGGCCCACGAATAGTCGTGTTAGATACTAGGGTTTCCAATGTAACGATAGTTGTGAGGAATAGTTGACATAGTGTGACTTTTTGCTGGACGTTGTGACTGGTGTAAATCGTGTTCACTCTCTTATTTCTCTCTTGTATTGTGATCGTTTGCTTGACAGGTACCCTTAAACCATTTTAACTTGTACTTGGAGAAGTTGGTTTGTGTAAAACTGAACTCAAAGCTTATCGATTTTCTGGTATTGCAGGGAATCCAATGCCCGTGCAAAAGCCTAGTGGAAGTGTCCCTGTGGCATGAAACACCTCCGGAAATGTTCAAAGAATCTGAAGATGGTACCTAAAATTTATGACTTCACCTATGGGGCTCGATTGCTGAGCTAAAGGATAAAGGATGCAGAATTTAGGGATGGTCATGGTAGGTTCTTTAATTGTTTCATTCTGTGTAGAACCATTTGAGGTATGGAATCAGTGCACCTCTTTGTATTGTTGGTGCACCAAGGTACATATCATTACAATGTTCCTTTGAAGGATTGCCAATTGTTAATGTTATTCTTGCAATTATTTTTTATCCGACTCCTCAATCCACACCTGTCTCCTCTTAATCAACAACTAATCTGTGTGTTTACACTCTTCAAGAGTGAAGTTCTATAATTTGTCTTTTGAAACAATGTGGTGATGAAAAGGGATGGCTGTAGCTGTAATGGATCAACTTCAGACCAAAGTCGTCTCTTGGTATGTGGAATAATTTTGCATACGAAGTAGCTCTCCCAGGAGCAAAAGTGCTAAGCAAAAGTTCTGGAATTCTACGGTTTCTGAATTATGTCATATCAGAATTCTGGACTATATTTCTAATTGCTCGTAAACTCTAGCAGTAACAGGCAGTGTGGTTGACTTTTGATTTGGTTTATGTGGTTACTAGTTGTATCGTACTGGCCATGATGGATATACCTATCGGAAAAGTGGGACTGCTGAAGTAGCAGTCAACACTCCTATCGGAAGAGTGGGATTGCTGAAGAAGTAGTCAACACGCTGTTGCAAAAGTCTTTTTCTTCCTACATCATCGAACTTTCTTTTTTTTCTGAAACAATGTTTTAAATATTATTTGGAATTCTAAATTACAATTATGTTTAAATCTAAATTTATAAGGTAAATGGGCTGTTGCACCAGCCCCGATTCTCCGTATTCCTATAGCCATGATCCATCTGCTTTTTCTACTCTTTTCACTTGGAAAAATGTACTTATGACGCTACAAGATCTCTTGCGACTAGTCTTCAAGTTTCACCTACAAGGAAGAATTCTGTTTCTCTTCTTGCAATGTTAGTTGCTGCATGAATGATTATACCTGGCCGGAATAGCTATTAGCAGTACAAAGTAATAGTGATAACGTCCCACAAGATGATTAAGCATTTGAATCATAAATAGGAGATGAAAATGATCGTCTCTAATCATAACACCCTTCATCCATTTTACACAGGATTAGCAATATACTCACCTTTAATGTCCTCGAATATGGTTAAACCGATTTTCTGATGTACAACATAAATTGGACTCTATTGGAAATTCAAAAATGTGAAAAATAGCACTTGCATTTAGAGCTATAAATAAGCTCAGATATGTACTATACAGAAGATATCTACCAAAAAGCACCCATAACTTATCAAAAAATATATCAAAGCAAACCACATACCCAAAAGAGAGAGAATAAATATACCCCTCACGTACCGTATACTCATATATATGTGTACTGTGTATTGAAGCGTACCACGAATTAGGTAGTCTTGGGATGGAGTACTTTTGGGAATTCATGGGTGATCGAAGTGGACCGTGTGTCCAATTAGATACATGTCTAATTTAATGCATCAATCGTATATGAAGATTGCTTGTTCGATGTCTATTAAAGAAGCGCAATCTCACAGATAAGGATTTTGATCGTGTTTTGAGCATGAGGCTCATGAGGGAAATGCCAAGTCAGTTCTTGATACGACAGTTGCAAATTGGGGTGAAGACGAACTCCTAGTGTTTTATGTGATGCGATGTGTCTCGTCCCGATAGTGGTTTGTAGTCATATTTGCTCCAACCAAGATTTTTTATTTTGGTCACACTTCTTATTTCCAAATATGAGGATTCAGCGTATGACCTGAGATTTGTGGATAAATGAGTTTATGACGACGGATTGACACAAGCATGAGGCTCATGAGGGAAATGTCAAGTTAGTTCTTGATACGATAGTTGAAAATTGGGGTGAAGACGAACTCCTATTTTTTTTTTATGTGATTCGATGTGTCTCGTCCCGATAGTGGTTTGTAATCATATTTATTCCAACCAAGATTTTTATTTTGATCACACGTCTTATTTTCAAATATGAGGATTCAGCGTATGACCTGAGATATTGTGGATAAATGAGTTTATGATGACAGATTGACATAAGCATGAGGCTCATGAGGGAAATGTTAAGTTAGTTCTTGATATGATAGTTGAAAATTGGGGTGAAAACGAACTCCTATTTTCTTATGTAATGCGATATGTCTCATCCCGGTAGAGGTTTGTAGTCATATTTGTTCTAACCAAGATTTTTATTTTGGTCGCACGCCATATTTTCAAATATGAAGATTCAACACATAACTTGAGATTTTTTAATAAATGAGTTTATGATGACGGATTGACATAAGCATGAGGCTCATGAAGGAAATGTCAAGTTAGTTCTTGATATGATAGTTGTAAATTGGGATGAAGACGAACTGCTATTTTTTTTATGTGATGCGATGTGTCTCGTTTCGGTAGGGGTTTGTAATCATATTTGTGCCAACCAAGATTTTTTATTTTGGTCACACGTCTTATTTCCAAATATGAGGATTTAGCACATGACTTGAGATTAGTGGATAAATGAGTTTATAATGACGGATTGACATAGCGGCTATGTGTGTTTATGGTGAATGAGAGATGTAGATTATGTTATTCAATATATGCAAGTTATATGGCCCGACACCAATGCGTTTATATCATTTAATTATCTGTGATATGGTATACGATCTAGATATTTTTATGTTTATTTAACTTATAGAATAAAGTCACCTAATCATATTGTATCTAATCTTTTATACTTTCTAACTTTGTGGGTGTGTTTATTTTGCGGATAGGATTATGTGGGATTATCAGTCCTCCGAACTATTATTTCGAAGACTATTTATTTTGGGATTGTTTGTCCCGTGATAACTCTTATCTAGTGTTTATTTATATGAAACTATTTAGTGGTGCCTCTCCCCCCATCAATTAATCATCCATACGGGGGATTAAGTTTGATGGGATTATTACTTAGTACTCCCTTTAAAAAACTCCAAAAAGCCAAACAAACATGGATAAGAAGTTAAATGGATTATTAATCTTATCCTCTTAACGTAGTCCCCAAAACAAACACACCCTATGAATATAGGGAGTATTAGGTGCACGTCTAGGAGTGTACATCCCCTCACACTTTTTTTAAGTTTGATTGGTGAAGAACGATTAATCACAACTAACAAAAACCAAATTAAAATTTGACACCAATCAGAAAACAAGAAAGTGTGGGGGATGTACATCCTCGAGGGACGTGCTTTGAATCTAAAGGCAGCTGTTGCGGCATTTTTTGTTTCTTTAGAAACTTTGGATCTGGAATCACAGTTTAAAGTAACATATCAAATTACTACACAACAATCACCAAGGGTTGCAAAAGAAGAACAAAAGAAAACAAGAGAGTAGACATGACGTCTTCATAAGTCATAACTAACCTCACTCTATGTCCCCTATACTATGAATTCTCCTATAAATATAGGTCATGAGGTTGGCTTTAATCAATCAATTGACAAGTCACATATTCACATAAAAGTATCAAGCTCTCTCTTGTTGGGTAGTCGGAATGATCTAAGATTTGAAATTCGTACATGTTGTTGGATTCTATTTTGACGCACAATTAGTGAGACGATATCAACGACATCAACGCTTCTACTTAGAGTTCAGTATAACCTAAACATTGTTAGTATTCGAACTCCTATATGTATATCGTCGTTGATAGAGATGTTATTCCAACAGTTTCATTATTTTGTACTTGATACTCTTTAAATATAAGATGTCTCATCAATAGTAGATAACATTCTTCTTTGATACTCCCTTTGCGTTATTTAGTTGCAACACTTGCATTATGCATACATGTCGATGAAAATTTTGACTCTTATTACAAAACGATCAAATATCATTTTTATAAAATTATCTAAAAATTTTAATGATAGTTTAAATTTTTGTATCTCAATTACGTGTCAATAACACAATTTTATTACATCTTAAAAACGTAAAAGTAATAAACATTCTACAAAATACATATTAAACAATATAAAATCTCAAATTATTATAAGTAACTTAGGACAGAAAAAATATTTTATTTCCTGAATAGATATCAATGATAGTGTAACTCAATTCACCTTAGTTGACAAAGCATGCCTTTTCTTCGCAACCGAACAAATCAAGGGCACCTTCTAGAGGACAGAGCTATGAATGCAAAAGCCAACTATTTTATGTTGTACGACCATGCGTTCGTTCTATCCCACACAACTATTCGATATTTGAAGATTTTAGAGGTTAGAACTTGAGAGGTCTAGTTTACACTAGAACGAGGAAGAGTAGTTGCAAATGGAAGCAATCCTCACAGCCATCACAAGCTCAGTGACCACCACCTTTCCTCTTCCCGTTCACGCTCCTTCAATCTCTACCTCCTCCTCTCTCTCAATCCTACGCAACAGATCAGGCTGCAGCTTCAGCAAGACTCACAACTCGAGTACTGTAACGAGGCTGAGGAATAACAGTGACTCATTCTTCGGGCAGATTTCTGCGTCTACTACAAGAGCGCGAGCAGCTTCTTCTTCCTCTTTCTCCGTGGCATCGTCCTCCGCTGCCATACCGGCTGAAATGAAGGCGTGGGTTTACCACGAGTATGGTGGAGTCGATGTCCTGAAGTTTGATACCAAAGTTGCTGTGCCACAGGTGAAGGAAGACCAGGTTTTGGTCAAGGTTGTCGCCGCTGCGCTTAACCCTGTTGATTTCAAGAGGAGGCTAGGCAAGTTCAAGGCCACTGACTCCCCTCTTCCTGTAAGGCCTTTATCAACTGTACCATGGTTTTTGTTGGGTAATACTCCCTCTGAAAATTACAACGAATTGACTCTGCACACATGTCGAAATGAATTTTGACCCGTTTCATGGTACGATCAAATAACGTTTTTTTTATAAAATTTTCGTGAAACACTAATGATAGATTTTGTTACGTCGTCTGATGATAAGACGAAGTTAATCAAAATACGTATGAAATAGTGTCAAAAGTCAATTCTTGTAATTTTCATGGGACAGAGGAAGTATTTGGGGTTTCAACTCAAAATCGATTGGCTATGAGCGAAGTGGCCCGAGATCTATATACGTATTTGCTATATTTTCTCTATCCGATGTTGGTAAACTATTCTCAACACATCCCTCGCGCGAATAATTTTTTTGGACTTGATACATGAATATATATTTGGGTGGCGTGGAATGTTGGGTTGTTAGGCCTACTGGTTCCGATACCATATTAAGTCTATGGGTTATAATTTAAAACCAATTGACTGTGGGTGGAGTGATCTAGCATCTATATATTATCAAGTTTGGAATCTGGGAACTCAAAAATAATGACATGTGAGATTTTACACTATTCTACTCATAGTCAGGTTTTGAGACTGTATCAGAGCTCAATAAACCTCCTGTGCACTACCCAAATTACATATCCACGTAGTTTTTACTGGGCTTCGTGAGGCATTTTGGGAAATTGGATCTTCATGTTTAGGATTTGTGCGGTTTTATACGTTTGCATAAGCAGCGGTGCACTTGCATTGTATCTGATGCTGTCAGATTTATCGGTTATAGAGTATTTGTTTTGTTTGAGAAGTGGATGACTGGTAGAACACAACTGGGACTCTGAATTGTTACAGGTTTTATGGAGTGGCTGTTATTCATGATCCTTATTGTGCTTTAACAGATGGGAGATGATAGTGGAGCGGATGCTGGAGTATAACTGCTGGTTTTCCTTTGTTTCTTAGAGTTATTGCCTAGTGACAGTTTTTGTGTGGCTGTATTGATGTGTTTTGTTATTTGCTTTGCTTGTCTGCCTTTGCATCCCAACCATGTGTTTGAGTTTTGTTTTGGTTGTAATAGGCCCTTGGCCCTTGTACCTTTTCATTTAAAAAAAAAAAAACCTCACTTAGCGCATATATTTACGGTAGGAAATTATCTACCAATTATCATATGACAGCGTATCATAGCATTAAAACAAAGCAAACCCCTTGTTTCAGCTCCCACACTTCCATCAACCTGCATTTGTACAGGGCTTTAGGAGAATAAATGAGTCAATCATATCTGCTACCTGTCAAGATTTGTACAGGGACTTTTCGCTTTGATGAAATGGTACCATGAAGCGATTCCTGGGTGCTTGTCAAACCTGCGTAATTGATGATCCCCCGCCTTATTTATGAAACATTCAGCTAACAATTTGATTTGTTTGTGCAGACTGTACCAGGTTATGATGTTTCTGGTGTGGTGGTCAAGGTTGGTACCCAAGTGAAAGAACTCAAGGTGGGGGATGAAGTTTATGGCGATATCAGTGAAAAAGCACTAGATGGACCTAAGCAATTCGGATCTCTCGCGGAGTACACGGCAGTAGAAGAACATCTTTTGGCTCCCAAACCCAAAAACGTGGACTTTGTACAAGCTGCTGCACTTCCTCTGGCCATTGAGACTGCATATGAAGGGCTTGAAAGGGCGGGGTTCTCTGCTGGAAAATCTATTCTTGTGTTGGGAGGAGCTGGTGGGGTTGGATCCTTAGTAGTTCAGGTATCTTCGTGAATCACGATTATAGAATAGTGTTCTTGAATTGAGAGATACCGAAGCTTGACTCTAGCTGATGGTTTATATGTTGCTTCCTGTTACTGTTGGTTTCATGCAGTTAGCGAAACAAGTTTTTGGGGCTTCTAAGGTAGCTGCCACCACGAGTACCAGAAAATTGGTATTCTTGAAAAGCTTTGGTGTTGATGAACCGATAGACTATACACAAGTCAAATATGAAGATTTGCCAGAGAAATTTGATGTTGTTTTTGATGCAGTTGGTAAGTCTCTTGGCTAGTTCGCTGACTTTAATTTTCTTTATCAAATGCAACCAACCTAGGTATCTGTATATTGATTTTTCAAAAAATGAACAGGAGAAGGCGATAGAGCAGTTAAGGCCGTGAAAGAAGGGGGAAGTGTTGTGGTTTTGACTGGTGCTGTCTCACCTCCGGGATTTAGATTCGTAGTCACTTCCAATGGGGCTGTTCTAAAGAAGTTAAACCCGTTCTTAGAGAGTGGGAAGGTGAAGCCAATAGTTGATCCATCTGGACCATACCCTTTTGACGAGGTTGTCAAAGCTTTTTCTCATCTTGAGTCAAACAGAGCACTTGGGAAAGTAGTTATTCATCCAATCCCATAATAATAAACTTGGGATACCGAAACTAGCATGTTGCAGTAATGTATGCACGAGGACAAACCTCAACTTTTTCCTTATTTGCATGATGAGTTGCGTCAACTATTCAGTACCTTCGGTCCTTATTCTATCTTGCTTCATTCGTGGTTCGTGGTTCCCTCTATGTATTTTTGGCTTTGTGCATGAAATATATATTCCCGTGATTGATCTTTCCATATGACAAGTGAAGGGATTTGAATAGATAGTTCCATAGATTTTATTCACTTTTAAGCGGTCTGTATTTGTATCTAGCTTCAGTACAATGTCTTGTAAATATATATCCATGAGAGGACAACATATCTATACAGCAAGATCAGCAATGAGGGGAAGGGTATGAGAAAGAACAAGGGGGTGACTTCATCCTCAGCAACCGGCTCAAGTTCTCTGAACCAGATTCTCTCCCTTGGGCAGCTTCAAGTTGAAAGAAGGAAAAAAGTGAGACAAGCGGAAAGGATATCATCCTCTCGGTCATGAAAATCCCAGCTTCTCCTTCCTGAACTGAGTGAGTGATAGTGAAAGTCATTGGCACCAGCAAAGTTGTCCACATGGAAGCGGTCGACCGGAGATCCCATATTTCGATGAAAACATGTGATCCGTGAGGAATAAGTACCCTTCTATGAAACTGGGATGGCTTGGGCTGTGAGGGATCATAAGTGGAAGGGCTGAGTGTTGCCTCAAGGAGTCCCTTACAACAACAGCATTCAAGTTATAAGGAGGGGAGAATCGGCCACCAGGTTATCTTCTCCCAAATTACAATTCTACATCTCAAATTGTCTTCTTCACCTGGGGTTTTCTTAGTATGTAATGTCATTGACATAGTTTATTATGTGCCATTTCAAAATAAAAAACAAAAAAAAGGGTCTCGGCTATGGTCTAGTCGGATTCGTCTTCCAAGAGAACAATCATGCTTAACCTGCTTGGCATCCTAATCTTTGATGACGACCCAAGCACCTCCTCAAGACATGTATGATTATTTGTTCATTTTGTATTCAGTTGATTTATTGTTATATTTTTCATGCATATTTTTTTATGGTTGAGAAGTTATTTACTACATGATCTAAATCTCTTTGTTGGGTAAGAAGAAAGTATGCAGTGATTTCATTCACATGCTAACAGGTTTTATCATGCTACATCATACCTGCGTTTTTAACTTGCCATGATTCACTAAAAAATCCTCTAAGCAGGCGACTAAATTTTTTAGTCGCTAAATGGGAAATTTTAGTCTCAAAATCAAAAGGACGATTAAATTACGACTAAAAACACTCGTCGTTAAATCCTTTCTCGTTAATTAATATTGACGACTAATGTTAATATTTAGTCACTAAGTTTGAAGACTAACAATTATTTTAATCGCTAAATTTGACGACTAACAGGTTTTTAGTCGCTATTTTAATCGCCAAAATTGGTGACTGACGTAGCATTTAGTCATCAAATTTGACGACTAAAAATTCATTTAATCGCCATTTTGACTTGACCTAATAAAACAAGTCTTGCGACCATTCATATTTTTAATTGTCATTTTTGCGACTAAACAGGATATATTGATCGCTAAATTAGCGACTAATTACGTAACATTGGTCTCCAAATTTAACGATTAAAAAAATTTTAGTCGTCAATTATATCTCTCAAATCGTCTAATGCATTGTTTTTTGGCGTTCTACCCTGCTTTTATATACATCCAACCGGGACAGATAATAGATATTAAATCTAACACATTTTCATTATCGAGTCCAATATCCAAACATTACAAACACTTAAATCATAAAGTGCGACGTGCTTGAAGTACATAAAACATTCAACAACTGTGTAATACAAACTTTTCGCAAACATATC
>JAOVYX010001923.1:0-12223 GCA_035668315.1 Drosera spatulata | reverse complement strand
CCCCCAAAAAAAAATTCTATCTGTTATCTTACCCCTTCCTTAGGATAGAAATTACTCCAAGTTGAATTTAGGTCGACATTCGTTGTTCCCTGTGGGATCGACCTCTACTACCATATCTACATTAGTATTTATAGCGGGGTAAAAACAAATTGGTATGTTTTACGACGAACGTGGAAGACGCCATAATTATACCTTTGGCTGGCTTCGCATCAACAATTGGCCTACAAACAACAGAAAATAATTCCTATACTAATTGATGGACCAACAGAGCATATAACGGAGTCGTCTGTGATAAACCTCTTGTCAAAGGCGTCAAGTGAAGACCAGATATAGCAACCCCGGCCTCGTCTCTAATGAAAAACTCTGATAGAAGTCGTCCTCTCTTTGAATGTAGCAATGGGTATGTATAGAAAATGCAATACCATCGAAATTCCACTAAAATAGAAAGATAAGATTGTGCAGTTTTTAAAGGGCGCACGGCCTATGCCAAGGCTCACGGCCTATGCTTCATTTTCTCCTGCTCCGTGCGTAGGGAATTACATAAATTCATGTTGCATGGCCTGTGATTCATATGCACAGCTTATGCGTGGTTATAATCATGCATACTCCATCTTTAAAGCTCCAACAAATGATAAACACGTCCCAACTCCTCAAAAATCAACAAAAAAAACTTTAGAAAACTAGCTACAAATCTCCTTCCAAGCAGCTCACGATCATAATCACTCCAAACTCTTCATTCCTGCAAGAAAAACAAGAAATACGGCAGTATCGATGCTCTAAATAGTAAAAAACTAAAATGACTCAAACTGAGACTAAAATAGACACAAACACATAACTATGACTAAGAAAACAATGTATGTTTACACATACATCAGTCGTCATTGCTGGCTTCGTGCCAGAGTTGGTTATATATAAGAGTTTTTCATATCTTTTAAAGTTGGCCTCTTGTAGTCTTGTCAGGGATTTGCCAATTAATAAAAAGGAAAGACATAAAGAGGGTATGAGATATATACGGTATGATATATTGTTTCACTAATATGACCTGAGTACATATTTTCTATTACTTGTTTCCCTTTGGGGGTAAGTTTAGGAACTCTATATGATTTGTCATAGTCGATGGAGAACTCCCTTAAAAATCGAATTCATCTCCTTAGGTTACTGAGCTTTTTGCTCATGATTATGGGTTTTATTTTCAGGTTGAGATAGAAGTGAGATTGAAGCATCGTAGAGCGAGGAAGCAAACATATAGATAGCCTCACATATTTTGGATCAATGTAATATTCAGACATATAATATCCTAAATTACTGTAAGGTATTTTGGAATTGTAATGACTTAGTTGTATCGATATGTAATAATGATGTACACGTAGTTCCTTGATTTCTACACCTAAAATCCGTTTGGGTAATTTGGTATTGCTATGGATTATGTCTGTAGCGGCATAACATCACATGTCAATTGAGATGAATGTCAGTGCATTATAGCTTCATAGATAGCTTGAAGTGAATTATCAAGAGAGTAGAAACTGGTTTGGTAGCTTTGATGCCAAATCGATCTAAAACCTTCTCAATATACTTTTTTTTTGCTCAAGGTTAAGACCCCTCGCTTTCTATGTTGCTCGATCTTGATGTCCATGATCTTCTCTGATGGGCCGAGATTTTTCTTATCGAACTCTCTATTAAGTTGAATCCTTAACCTGTCAATAGTCCCCTTATCTCTACCAACGTTCGACATATCATTCACGTAGAGTAAAAGACATATCTGACTCCCATTAGGTTGTTGTTGATTATACACATACTTATTGTACGGGCTCCGTGTGTATCCAATCCTTTCCATGAAGGTGTCAAACTTTTGATATCATTATCAAGGTGATTGCTTCAATCCAGGACCAAGTCTAAGTAGTACCAACTTAGCCGTCACAGGAAACATGTGAGATCAGACCCCCAATTCGATACGACTCTTCGGATTTGAAGGCATATGCGTACATTTTTAATGAGGTAGTTTCGAAACAAGCCTTTGTCATTCAGGGAGGCCGTCGCTAGATTGAAATGTGCCCAGTGGACTGCGACTATGGAAGAGGAACTATGGTCTATGCATAAAAACAACACTTGGACTCTAGTTCACTTGTCAAAAGAGAAACATACCCTGGTGTACAAGTGGATGTTCAAGCAGAAGAAGCAAGTGATGATGACAAGATGAGGTTCAAGACCAGATTGGTGATCAAGGATTTCATACAGAAAGTAGGAAATGACTATAGTGAAGTCTTTTTTTCTATAGTTAGACATACTTCAATCAAGGTACTTCTAACTTTGGTAACTAAGTTCAATCTTGAACTTGAGAAAATGATTTTACAGGGTGAGTTACAAGTGAACATCTATATGCAACATTAGAGGGTTTTTCCTTACTAGGGAAGGAGGATCAGGTCTGTCTTTTGAAGAAATAATTGTAACAACTTTTTCTTAGTTATTTATCCTTTGTTTTGAAGTATTTATGTTTCACTTCTGATGTTTTTAGCTTTGTTTATTCAGAATACTAGTATCGCTAAGTTTGTGGTGTTTTATGCAGATTTAAGTTTGTTCGATGCGTGTTTCAAAGAATTGAAGTGAGCTTATTCGAAGGACAAAGTTTCGATGCTTGAAGTGAAGAAAATGATGAGAAGAAGTAGAAGTTTTTAATTGCGTTCGTTATTCCTTGATAACTCCCATGATGTGTTATTTCCAGAATTTTGAAAAATGACTTTCACGCCTATGTTGAGTAGCTGGCACGATCATGACTTGTTGAATTCGAAACCTATGATTCAAAGCCATTATTTGGAGTTCACATCTATGATTTGTGCCATAAGTTTAGATATGGATCTGCATCAACATACCCCTAACCTAGTTCCCTCATTTCTTTATGAATATTTAGCTTAGAAGTATAAGCGAGCTATCCACGAATAAGTTAGTTCTAGGTTCGTTTTACTTTCATGTTCTTTGTTCATAGTTTAGGGTTTTCAATTCCTGATTAGATCTGTTGTTCGTCTTCGAATCAATTCGTTTCTCATTTCTCAATTGTTATCTTTCGATCATCAAAGTGAAGTATCTCTTCATCTCCATTTCTATTGAAGATCAAACGTTCAAGGCATACTAAAGGTACGTCTGTTGTATGATCAAGTAGTGCAACTTGATCATATGCGTTTGTCGTTGTATCTTGGGGATTGATTGCCGTAATCCGTGTGCACAGAATGTGACAAATCGGTCTTAAGGAAAGAGTGCTTTCACTCACCTCGATATTCTGTTTTCCCTCTTTCCTTCACCTTTTCTAAGTTATAATCAGACATACTACAATATAAAATCTTAAGACCGAGTTCTTTAATACTGTTTGATTGTAACTTGGTGTTTGTGTGGAGATTCTGACTGTCTTGTCTACAGAAACCGATTACTTTGCCTACGAGTTTGATTACCTTCGGGTCTAAGAACTTGATTGCATTGTCTACGGCTTCTGACTACAAGTCCTACAGATCTGTATTGCTATAATGACATAATATTGATCTGTTTACTATTGCTATAACGACGTTAGTAACACACACCTTTTTCTGTTTGTGTATACAGAAGAAATGCCGACTAACGTTCCAAATATTATGGCTGGAACGAGCGCGAATCCTCCCCGTGTTGTTGTGCCACCGTCCATAGTACATGGGGAGAAGCCTGAGAACTTCACAGGGATGGACTTCAAGAGATGGTAGCAGAAGATGCTGTTCTACCTCACCACCTTGAGTCGGGCCAAATTCCTGACGGAAGACAAGCCAATACTGGACGAGGAAGAGAACAACCCTATCAAGATAGTGTTGTTGGAGTCATGGAAACAAGCGACTTCCTATGCCGCAACTATATTCTGAACGGACTGGATAACACGCTCTACAACATGTACAGTTCGTATGAGACCGCCAAATCTCTTTGGGAGTCCTTGGAGAAGAAATACAAAACCGAGGACGCTGGATCAAAGAAATTCGTGGTGGCGTCGCTTCCTGGAGTTCAAGATGTTGGACTCCAAAACGATTATGAGTCAGATTCAAGAGATCCAAATCATCATCCATGACATACTGGCGAAAGGTAGGAAAATCTATGAGACTTTTCAGGTTGTCGCCATTATTGAGAAGTTGCCCCCTTCTTGGAGAGACTTCAAGAATTATCTCAAGCATAAGCGCAAGGAGATAAAAGTTGAAGACCTCATAGTTTGTCTAAGGATAGAGGAGGACAACCGCCTGGCTGACAAGAAGACAAGAAAGAAACCGTTGGAGGCGAGAGCTAATCTGGTGGAACCCGGGACACTCCGAAAGAGGAAGCAATCTGGAAAAGAAAAGCAGAAGCAAGGACAGACAAAGAAGTTAAGAGGCAACTGCTTCGTCTGTGGTAAGCCTAACCATAGGGCTAAAGACTACTGAGCGAAGAAAGACGGTCAAGGAAGAGTCTACCTGGCAGAAAGCAAGGACGTGTCCACAGAAATGTCCGAGCTAAATCTCTGTGCAGTCATACTGGAGGCCAACATGGTCGAGAACACAAGAGATTGGTTCGTGGATACTGGGGCCCCTAACCATACTTGCGCAGACAAGGGAATGTTCTCTACCTATATAACTATTAATGACAAGGCATTAAACATAGATAATTCTTCATCATCTGTTGTCGCAGGACAAGGAACTGTTGTACTAAAGCTTACTTCAGGAAAAGAACTAACCCTTAAGAATGTATTGCATGTTCCTGACATTAGAAAGAATTTAGTGTCGGGATCGTTATTGTCTAAGGCAGGATTTAGAATGGTTTTTGAGTCAGATAGGTTTGTTCTGACCAAAAATGGTATTTTCATTGGTCGACGTTATGTATCTAATGGCCTGTTTAAGATCAATTGTATGCCTGTATCCCGCAAGACAATGATTATTAATAATAATAATAATAATCTTTCTTCTTACTTGCTTGAGTATTCTAATTTGTGACATGTAAGACTTGGGCATGTTAATTACAATACTATCAAAAGATTGATAAGTATGGACCTGCTTCCAGAGTTTAAAGTAGATCTACATAAATGTGAGATCTGTGTGGAGGCTAAACTAACAAAGAGTCATTTTCCTTCAGTGGAAAGGTGTACTACTCCTCTAGAACTTATTCACAGTGATATCTGTGATTTAAAGTTTGCGCAAACGCGAGGTGGAAAAAAGTATTTCATTACTTTCATCGAAGATTGCACAAGGTACTACTATGTGTACTTGTTACGAAGTAAAGATGAAGCTCTTGAAGCGGTCAAGCAGTACAAGGTTGAATTTGAAAATCAACTTGACAAACGAATAAATAGTATTCGTAGTGATAGAGGTGGAGAATATGGCGCACCTTTTGATGAATTCTGCAATGAGGTAGGCATTATTCATGAAACGACAGCAACTTATTCACCATAATCAAATGGCATTGCTGAATGCAAGAATCGTACATTGAAAGAAATGATGAATGCCATGCTGATGAGTTTTGGTTTACCCCAGAATTTATGGGGGGAGGCTATACTCTCTACTAATCATATTTTGAATAAAATTCTTCATAAAAGCAGACATAAAACTCCTCATGAGTTATAGAAAGGCTATAAGCGTTCCTACAAATACCTCAAAGAGTGGGGGTGCTTGGCTAAGGTAGAAATACCAAAGCCTAAGCAAGTGAAAATAGGCCCCAAAACTGTTGATTGTATATTTATTGGATATGCTCATAACAGTAGTGCTTATCGGCTCCTTGTGCATAAGTCAGAAAACTCTAAGGTGCAAGAGGGAACGATAATCGAATCAAGGAATGCTGCATTCTTTGAAGAAATATTTCCTCGTAAAGAAAGGAAAGAGACAAAGTCTCAAAAGAGACATCGAGAAACCTCCAATAGTTCACATCCAGAGGATATGGAACCGAGAAGGAGCAAACCATCAAGGAAGATCAAGAGTTTTGGTCCAGACTTTGATACGTTTATGGTAGAAGGTCAAGAACCAACTTCAATAAAAAAGGCTTTATCATGTCCAGATGCTCCACTCTGGAAAGAAGCCATCTATAGTGAGTTGGAATCTATGTAAAATCATACTTGGGAGCTAGTAGATTTACCACCATGTACAAAACCTTTAGGTTGCAAATGGATCTTAAAGAAAAAGTTTAAGCCTGACGGTACTATTGATAAGTACAAGGTTAGACTGGTAGCCAAAGGTTATAAACAAAAGGAAGGTCTTGATCACTTCGATACCTTCGTTCCTGTATTAGAGTGCTCGTTGCAGTAGCTACTCTAAATAACATGGAAATCCATCAAATGGATGTTAAGACAGCATTCTTAAATGGAGAATTAGAGGAAGATATTTACATGGAACAACCGGAAGGATTCGTTATTCCTTGACAAGAAAATAAGGTGTGCAGACTTGTGAAATCTCTATATGGGCTCAAACAAGGCCCTAAACAGTGGCATGAAAAATTTGACAAAACAATGTTGTCAAATGGTTTCAGCATAAATGAAGGAGACAAATGTGTATACTTTAAAAGCACACCTAGAGGGACTGTCATAGTATGTGTATACGTGGATGATGTTAATCATGAGCTCTTAAAGAGAAGTGCTCTGAGGGGTAAAGGATAAGCAAAAAGCTTTTAATGACTCCACATAATACAAAGGCATGTAGGAGGTCGCCTATGTAAGTGTGAAGTGTGGCCGTTTCAAAAGAAAAACACTTATGAATGCAAGATGGTCCAAGGCCGAAATGGACACAACCGAGTACCTGAAGTGCCAAGGTAGAAGTTGTGTAGGTACCATTGTCTAGGCTTACACAAACGACTGAACAGTTCAAAACAGTATGTTCACTGATTAGACTAGTAAGTCCGATAGTATTCTACTAAGGAAGGTTCAAAGCCACAAGCTACCTATCCTGATGAAACTTCTGTCTGTTTGAACGTTTATGAGTCTTTTTCTATCAATTTCCATTCATGTGGGGGATTGTTGGATTTAGAGTGTGTTTTGAGCAAGTTTGACCATAGTTTAGTATGGGTCAACGACTCTGGATAGGAGTGGCTTTGTGTTTAATGCAATTCACGTTCATTAGGGATGAACGTGGTGTAATTACTTTCTCAAAACTCATAATGGATGAATGAGAAATTGATGCTCAAAGTGTAGTAATTGGTGCATTTAATGTGGTTGGTTGTGGCATAGGTTGACAAAATCACATGGAAGTTTGTGTTGGTGGAAGAGGAGTTTATAAGTGTGAATGTAAGGATAAGGGTTGGGTCCCTTAGGGGTACCCAATTTTGTGAGTGGGAGACGACCTAAACTTTCCTTGGTTAACACACATGCGCGTACGCTAGGCCACGGCCGCGGGTCGTTGGGCTGCTGGGCCTGTTACTGTTTGGGCCGCTGGACCAGGCCCAAAACACCCTACTCTGATTCCTTCACCAAGAGCATTGAAAAACGCACTCTAACTTCTTGTTCCCTTTCTCCTTGGGCGAAATACGAGCGTATCGATGTGTTTTCGTATTCTCTTCTTTTGTTTATGCGTTTGCGTTTCTGTGTTTTGCATTTTACGAACACAATCTGTGTGTTCTTCTTCTTCTTTCCAGATCAAACGTTCAAGGAATACTAAAGATACGTTTGGTGTATGATCAAGTAGTGCAACTTGATCATATGCGTTTGTCGTTGTATCTTGGGGATTGATTGCCGTAGTCCGTATGCACAGAACGGGGCAAATCGATCTTAAGGAAAGAGTGCTTTCACTCGCCTTGACATTGTGTTTTTCCTCTTTCCTTTACCTTTTCTAAGTTATAATCAAACATACTACAATATACATATTATCCATAATTGATCCAAAATATCTTTAGAGCAAATTACATAGTTTTACTATATATTTTTCATTGTTATAAATCTTAGTTAATATTATAATTTCGTAAGTTTTCTAGTGTATTTGTTCACATAGCTTAATTATTACTCCTATTATTTCAATCCCCATATTTTAAATAGTTTGTTTCTAAGATAACCTGCTCAAAATAATTCATTTTCTTCCTCGTGGGAATGATATCTCTCACTATTATATCATTACATTTTTCAATGTTAATACGACACGGAGTATTGTTATGAATAGGGTTTGATCGAACAGTTTGGGTTTGGTGCTTTAATGAAATGAGAATAAAGAGTTTGGATTAGGTTGAGGTTGGTATTTTCTTGAAGGTTTGTGAATAGGGTTCAGATTGGGTTCAAGGTTGGATCTACTAGTCCTCAACCCATTATTATTCAATAAAAAAAAAAGTATAATGGAATTGACCATTAAATTATATATAATAAATACTCATTATATTTTTTATAAACCATTTGTCGAGAATGAAAAGACAATTATAACTAAATTACATGTGTGATCACAAATGTTATGGTTGTAATTAATGTATGACGATCCATTCCTTGTTATCATGTAAGTCATTTACTGTTATCCTAAAAGGCTTTGTTAGTTACAAAATCATGAGGATTGCTAACAATATCAGTCATTTATAGATGGAATTAAATATAACAATGTAGAGAAAATAAAGGGATTGTATGAATTGAACAGGATATATGTGTGATGCTAAATAGGTTAAATAAAGGGCTTTTCATTAATGATAAACCAACGAAATCTTTTTCTTAAAACTAACTATGCTTTGGTATAAAACAAGTCCTCAAACTGATTTTTTGAGACAATAATATAAATTTATTATTCAACATTTTTATAATATTTTTATATAAATTTTTAATTTGGTAACCTTTTCAGTATTTTTACACTTCAAATAACTTAATACTTAATATATATGGGGATGTAGGATTGTAGTAACTACAGTCAACAAAGGATAGAGTCCTCACAAAATAAAATATAACTTACATGATTTTAAAATTTAAAATTTAAAAAACAATCAGATTTCTAAAAAGATTAAGAGAGGATGACCGCCAGCAATATGTCTGTAGTTGCTATAGCCCCTTTTCCCCATAATATATATTAGTATTTATTTCTTTTGCAAAATTTGAAGTAGTTCACGATATCGTCATAAGCAATTTTTATCTTCTCAAACATAAATCATTGGTATCCCTTCAATCTTTTCAATTTTTTGACGAAAGAAAATGTAAAAAAAAAAAACATAATCATTAAACAATACATTCCAATATTAGCAAAAAAAAACTAAACAAAAAAAAATTAAACATAGATAAACAATAAATAAATAAGGAGACTGATGAAATAAATTTCACTTAATTTTCGAGTAAAGTAATTCCACTATAGAATTATCTTAGTTTTCAATTCTAACACATTCAAATGACAATGAGTGAAATGAATATCTTTTGTGCAAATTACCTAAAAGTTGCTTTTTTTATTGTAATTATCAATAGGTTATACGCATTTAATTTTTTTACCAAACGATCATTTTTTAAAATTAATTCATCCATCCTTCAAGATTTCTCCCTATGATAATTCTTTCTATTTTCCATCACATATTTGATTCATTTTATAATTTATGACATTGCTCTATCATCCATTATATTTTTCTTAGTTATATCCTACCATTACAAAAGCACCTATCTTCCTCTTCTAACTATCATCCACCGGATCTTCTTTTGCCATTATCACAACCTCTCTTCTTCCTTCGACTTTCATCATCACCATGGTTTACCTATCTTCTTGCTACCATCATCCTGCTCTCTGTTCCTCTGTCGTCAAGTACCATTGTAAGAACATTAATCCATAATTCACTCACAATACAAGAAGGAGGAAGACATGCATAATCTCGATGAAGCCATTAACGAGAGACTATCAACAATGTCTCTCACTATGAAGAAGGAAAAGATAGATTGCGCACTATATCAATTCATTGACGCACTGAGTGTTAGAGAGGATACCGACGTTGGTGGGTTTAATTATGTGCATGAAGTTATGAAGACGGTGTATTAAGTTTGTGGTAACGACACACTGAATTGAACAATGAGGCATTAAATAGTTCCAAGTGCACTATATAGTACGTGTGGAGCACTATTTGCTTCAATGGTTATTTGAAACAGAATACAAAAATAAAGAGTGGCCCTGATTAGTCCGAGACGCATTGAATTGTACAAAAAGCGTACTATATACCCGACGACAATGGTGGCGTTGATAGCCGACAATGATGAAGAGTGATGGCAACAACGATGGATGAGGGGAGTCTTAGGTGATAGAGTTTGAAAATTTAATTTCCCATTCTAGAATTATATGGATTAGATTTTTGCGCGTTAGATTTGTGTTTCAAATCTTACAATTATGACATCAATTAGTTTGTTTTCTTTTTAAATGATGGGCAAGTTTGTCTTCTTTTTAGATCTTCTAATTAATTGATAATTAAAATTTTGCACTATGACCTATTGCTAATTTATGAAACTAAATACAACTATTTGATAATTCTTTCATATCTTTTTTTGTTTCCTTAACATATGTGACATCTACAAAATATTAGGTAAGAAAAAAGTGAGAAATATCAATAGGTTATTTTTTATTTTATCACATTAATTACCAATAGGTCATAGTGCAAAATTTTTATTACAAATTAGTTCATAAATTCAAATCATGGTCCTATTTGCTCTCAAGCAAAATATGAAAATAATTTATTACTATAATAGATTACAATAATTTATAACAATAAATTACGAATTACAATAATCCTAAATATAATGCTCATATATGTAAATATAATACGCACTATTTATATTCATTGTTCTTTATTATATTACAAAACACGTACGGTTCTAAAGACGGTAAAAAAATCAACAATTTAGACTCCACTTAACCTACAAAAAAATCAATATCCCAAAATACAATGTGTTTGTGGCTCCTCCCTTCCACCACCTAACAACACCGCAGAGATTGCAACACCACGAAGGTCGCAACACATGGGTCCTCATCCATGAAAAATAGTGCCCAAAAGACATGAAGCAGTAGACGATCACTGGAGATGAAAAAATAGTTCCTTGACTACATGTGCACTGTTTGTCACAACCACCATGACGTCGACCTCAAAACGATGACAGTGTCAACGAACCAAGGTCCTCCACTGTCATCGCCGACCACCTCCAACACATTTCCGATCTCTGCCGTTGCAGCCGATCATCTCCGGTCGATCTCCGATCATCTCTGTCGTCACATGCCTCATAAAAACCACATATTTTTTCCATCACAATTACCTCTGCCTCCAAAATCGAGGCAGAGGTAATTATAACCTCAAAAAACATGAATCTCTGATTATTTTCTTCACACGTCCTCCAACTCTTTAGTAGTTCATGGTGTTTAGGGTTGCAGATGGAAGAAATAATGGCAGGTTTCCAATATTTTTGAGGTGAAAATATCGTCATAAAACAGAAACTCATCCTACTTTTCGTTTTTTTATTGCCTTTTAATGATTTAAATTTTTTTCTTTTCATGTCAAGGTCGCATGACCCAAGTCAGATTTGGGCGGAAGTTACGTAAAAAAATGAGAGAAAAATAAGGAAACAAGAGGTCATGATTACGTTTGATGAAGGAAAGAAAATATTTAATAGAGGACAAATCTGGACATACATTTTTTTTAAAATGACCAATTTATATATTAAAAAAAAACATGTGCATGACCAATTGGTAAATACAAAAGAAAAAAAAAACAACTTGTCGGTAATTTATACTAGGGAAAAAATATCATTATAAATAAAATAGATTAAATCTTTAACCATTAATCTAACGTGTTATGAACTTGGTAACAAACAAACCAAATTTTTTATACGAAAAATATAAACCTTGCATTGCATGTTTATAAAATAGATTCTGGTTACTCATACAATAAAAAGACAACAACCGTATGATTTCACTTACTCTTAAATCATAGTTCACATTTAAGTGACAAATGAGATAAATGATGAGTTATTTTTCTTAATGTATTTACATCTATCAAAGTTATGTACGAGAAAATAAAGTGTCATTGTAAATAAAATAATTAAACATACGCAAGAAAAAACGAAGTATTATAAATCAAATAGATTAAAAGTGCAATCATAAATAGGAAGTGTTATAATTAATATAAGACCAAACAAACCTGGTATCAAAGAAATCAAACTTTGATATCAAAAAAGACTAACATAACTTTATATATTTATAATAAATAAGCTATCTCTAACTTTGTACAGGTATATATATTTACAATAAATAAGCTATCTCTAACGTTGTACAGTTCTATATAAAATTGATAT